>PPOP03000061.1:0-49126 GCA_003708535.3 Kazachstania bromeliacearum | reverse complement strand
ACATGTGGGGGGAAGTTTCAAAATGTGATTGCAAGGGAAAATAAAGTTATGGTTAATTTGCTGAATGATAATGTGGTGGTTGATCGTTTGTGTTAACTCCTCGTCTGTTTACGAGGTCGTTCATGTTTTAGAGTGCTCTGGTTATGATGTGAACTAATGAATGTGGTTTTCATGCTCGGCGTTCTACTCTCTCTGAATTGTTTTTACCTGCTGACTAGTGGTTGAAAAATGGGTTCTTTATCAGTTTGGAGAACCTGGTATGTTTTAGTTTTGTAATACATGTTTCTTATCCTTGCTAAAGTTCAAAAGTATACTCCAGGATCAAATGCAAGTGTGTTTTCAGTGGCAAAATCGTGGTATATTATCTGTTCCATGTTTTTTTTGTAAATAATCTGAGCAATAACTGGCCTCAGTGCACCCAAACCTTTTCAAATTGGATTTAATATACTGCAGTTATTATTAAGTTGATATCTAGACCTCTAGTAATGCTAAATTCCAGCAGTAAGTGAAGTAATCACCTGTAAGAAACCCACTTCTCTTTCTGCATCACCTTCTAAGTTGAACCATTTTTTTCCGATTAAACGTGTCCCAGTGGCCGAGTGGTTAAGGCGATGCCCTGCTATTTCATAGAAACAGCTGTTAGGCATTGGGTTTTACCTGCGCAGGTTCGAATCCTGTCTGTGACGTTTATTTTTTTTTTGCCAATTGATTGTAAAGCAATCATTGAAGTTGTGGAAGAACTCAAGCTGCTTGTAGAACAGTACAAATACGTTGGAACAACAACATAATTTTTTTTTTTCATTAATATCTATAATTTATATATATATATATTTTTTTTTTCATTAATATCTATAATTTATATATTTTTTTTTATTTACTTAAAATACCGTTTAATAAGAAGGTAAAGAAGTACACTCTAACCACCAATTTAAAATAACATTACCAGCAGCTCTACTACCTCTAGTGATAAACAGTTTATTAATGAATCGTTCATGGATTTCAGGTTTGTCACATATTTGTGGTAAAACAGTAATTAACCAATTCTTAGATTCTAAGGGGAATTTGGCTACCAACGATCTTAATAAATCAGTGTAACTATTCAAATCAGATCTCTGTGTGTGGTATAACCCATGCATAGTGTAATAGACTAACTCTTGTCCAATGGCTATTATTTGATGTTTAGTTAACTCTAAATCTTCTTGTGTGTATTTCCTGTTATTAACCACTTTAGTCCAAAATTTGGTCACTGCAATAATGGTGAATTTTTCATGAGATGGTAACAATTTGATAAAAGTTGGTAAAATGAATGCTGTCCATTGAGAACAATTTATCGCTAATGATGGTTTGCAATTTAATATAGTAATGATGAAATTAATCATAGTTTGTAATAGATCTGGATCATGAGCAATGTATTGAGGATAATAATCAAGGAAAATTTTGGTAAATAAAATATCAAATTCTTGTACAGTAATTTGATTCTTATAATGTGAAATTAATTCTCCCAATAGATAAGCGAAAAATTGTAAAGATGAAACATATTCAGATGTACCGATGTGTGACATGATAAAATTCAATATATCTGACATTGGATATTTTAAGAAATGGGGTTCGTCATCAGGTATAGATAAAGTCTTACCCAAGATCAAACAGGTCACTTCAATGAAACTAGAATTTTGTCTATATGCAGGATGTGATAAAACTTTTTCAAAAACATTCAAAATCTTACTACGTATTTGTAATGGATCATTTAACCAATATTGTTGGAATTGTGGTAATCTTTGTAATAATTCAGGATTATCCATTTCATCAGGATGAATCATAGCAGATCCAAATTCTAAGAGACAATCCATCAAATTATGTACATAATTCAATTGTGGTTCTTGTTGAGAAGGTTCAAGTAAACATTGTTCAATGGAATGAATGATTAAATCAACAAATTCATTAGTATATTTCCCCTGATCTTCAGGACCATTTTGAACACGACATTCAATTATATACCCGATAGATCTGGCTAATTCACTTTCTGTGAAATCTGAAACGTTAGTACCTGGTCTGGTTAAACTGTTGAATACATTCATGAAATGTACTAAATAATCTGCTAACTGTACACGGCAATTTTTACAAAGTGAAGCAATTGTCTTTATAATCATAACTTCTAATTTTGCATTCACTTCTAACCCAATTTTATCATTAACTTGAGAACTTGTACATAATTCAAGACCATGGAAAATTGTTTCAACACATCCACTTAACCCATTTGGTGCTGCCACGAAATAACCTGCCAATGTACTAATTAAATGGGAACTCGTTCTAACAAAATCTAATTTCAAATTCATATTCACTTTAGAAGTTACATTAATTTGAATACCCGTTTGGAATAATAATAAAGTATTTTTAATGAAAAATTCATTGGAACCAATGATGGAGATCATCCAGGGGCTTTCAGAAAGTGACATATCTACTAATAAAGGATTTAATAAGAAACACATGGCTTCAATTTGGAAAAAACTAGAATAATCGTAATCAGTAATTTGAATTGTCGAAGCATCAGAACTACCAATACCTGTAATTAAAACGTTAGTTAAATGTTCGTTGCCTAAGATATTCCACAAAGATTGAGTTAAATCAGTTACAGCACTTCTAAAATCGTCAAATTCATCTAAACCACTTGTATCATTTTCATCATCTTGAATAATATGTTGTTTATTGACTAATGAAATTTTTGGAAGATAAATGTTAATCACTTGTTGGAAAATTTCAATGGCAAATTCATGAGCATTTTCCAATTTACTCTCATTAGATAAATTAGCATATGATTCAGCGAGATCTAACCAAAAATCGACCATTCTAATAGAAAATGATTCTTGTAAAACGGGAACCAATGGGAAATTTGTCATTTGTAACAAGACTTTCAAATATTGTTGTGAAATGTTTGTATTTTGTGTCCCATGTATCTTAGTAAATAGTTTATTACACACGTCTAACGTGTTTATTTGTAAAAAATCTACTATACATATGGCTAATTCCTTTAATTCTGAAGACAATTCATTACTTACTAAATGGTTCATGTATCCCAGCATCCATTGATTTCTGGACACATCAGCATTACCCAATCTAGTGACCCCCAAAAAGATTGCTTCTACTTGTTCACGTAATTCATAAGACATTAAAGTGGCATCATTGGCGAAAATAGTGGCCAAAATGCTCAAGACTTTTTCAGCCACTACGTATTTATCTGTCTGTTCAGTAGATTGACACATTATATTGATTAAATTTTGGAAAATGTCACTTAAATCCATCTTACCTGTAGCTGACATATTTCTTGTAGTGGAAATATAATTTATCCAGGCATCGGCAGTTTCAAACACAATATCTTTGATATCATTCAATGGAGTGGTTGTCAAATTGATATTCAATAAAGCCATTGTACTAATGTATAAATGTTGATGTACAGTAGCATGTACTTTTGCCATGGAATGTTGTTTGGATTGGAATTTAGTCAAATCTTCCACTATAACTTTAGTGAAAACCAATAATAATTCATTGTAACGTGGTGACATGGATATAAATTTAATTAAATCATCATAAGATACAGGGGCACCAATGGCATGACGAATCATTTGATCTGTGTTGGGATCTTCCACGTTCGACCAATTTTGTTCATTTTGTGAAAGTAATGTCACGATAGTATTAATTGGATTATTCCATTCTGGTACAATACCATTAACATCATCAGTGTTGTTAATATTTGTGAAGATCAAAGATAAATTAGACATCAATTTTTTAATGGTAAGGAAAGAAGAACCAGAAGTATTATTACTATCAGATGATGCATAATTTGAACAAAATCTGGTTAAATGTAGTAAATTGGCCTTAAACAATTTCCAAAGACACTCATCTGACCCTCCAGAGACGCTAAGTTGTACAGTAAGAGTTAACGCTCCAAAATACTTCACATTAGCGCTATAAGAATTGTTTAATAATAATTCGTTGGCAAGATGGAATCCATCGGGAGACTTTTGAATCGTTTGCAAATTTTGTTGCACCAAGTTGATATCTATAGACGGGTTTGTGTGTGGGGAATACAAAGTCTCGATGAGACCAACGACCTCTTCAATGCTGCTCATGTTGTGGTCTGGATCTGGATCTGAATGTGTTCAATTTACTGTGAAGAGATCGATTAATTTCACGAAAATTTTTTTCACGCGTATTACTATATATTATGTTAAAGGAGTACGATTATGAGTATTATATTATGATCAATGTGTTCTTCACTGATTCCAATCTGGCGAGTCTGATTAAATTGTTGATGGCAGTAAATGTCTCTTGATCCTCTCCTAGGATATCGAAAACTGGTCTAATTTGGCCAAAAGATGCGTCAAAAAATTATTTAATGACCATTTAATTCACATATGGACAATAAACACTACAGCAACATGATAACACTTGGTTATGGACTGAAGTGATCATCTATCTTCATTTTACTTCACTATGTGTATTTTTAAATGAGTCATCCCATGTATATTATATATATATATAAAGTGAAAAATTCAACAAAATGATTAATTTTTGGCGTTTTTTCCATTTCTCGAAGATCTAACAGGCAAGAAAGGTATCTATAATGAAGTGGGACAAAGTATTAGGTGCTGCTGCTGTGGCTGCTCAGTGTGTGGACGGCAAGGAATTTGTCAAGTTGCCTTTTGGGAAATCCAAATAGTTGGTCAAGAGAGATACAATAACTCATACTAATTACACTAATTACACTAATTACACTAAGATCGAGTTGAAGAATGAACAAATTCGTTACGCTGTTGAATTAACATTGGGTACCCCCGGTCAGAATGTTACCGTTGCGTTAGACACAGGTTCGTCGGATTTGTGGGTTGTGGGGTCTGATAACCCATTGTGTGCTAGTAATAGTAAGAAGAAGAGAGATTTGGTAAATAAAGATCTAACTGATGTAGCGGTTTATAACACTGATGCATTGCAAGATTTACCTCCTAGATTTGCGGGTAGCGCGTTGAGAAGTATCATAGATGAGCATACCAAAACTATTACCGCTGCGACATCTGAGACAGATTCTCATCACAAAACAAAATCTTCTTCTTCATCATCATCATCTTCTTCTTCTTCACCATCACCATCATCTTCTTCTACCTTAATCGATTGTAATAAATATGGTACATTTAACAAAAAAGATTCATCTACATACGAAGATGATTTACTAGGTGATTTTGAAATTACTTATGCTGATGGTTCATATGCATCTGGTATGTGGGCATCTGATTCTTTACTAGTGGGTGGTGTTAACGTCACCGGATTGCAATTTGGAGTGGCTAATTGGACAAATTCAACTTCGGGGATCCTGGGTGTCGGGTACCCAGAGTTAGAAGTCACTTATTCCCACTCACAACTTACTATGTGGTCAGGTACCGGTGATGATGATTACAAATATGATAATTTTCCATTATTATTGAAAAAATCAGGAGCCATCTCTCATGTAGCATATTCTTTATTTTTAGATGATGGTAATGCTGAGACTGGTTCTATCCTTTTTGGTGCTGTAGATCATTCAAAATATTCAGGTAACTTATACACTTTGCCTATGGTTGACGTCCTTTCAGATGATGCAACTGCTAAACCTGTACAATTTGATGTCACGTTATATGGGTTAGGTGTATCAGCAGATTTAAATACCACTGTGGGAACTTTCAAAACACCAGCTGTATTAGATTCAGGCACTACCTTTTCAATCTTCCCAACAGATTTATTGATATATACTGCAGAAGCCATGGGTGCATCCTGGGATGAAACGATTGGGTTTTTCAGTATGAATTGTCCTTTACCTGATGATTATGCACGTTTGGTGTTCGATTTTGGTGGGTTTCATATTAGTGCACCAATGAACGATTTCATTTACCCAATAAGTAACACTACATGTGTTGTAACCATTGAACCTCGAGAAGAAGAAGAAATTATCCTTGGTGACGATTTCTTAACACATGCTTATGTTGTGTACGATTTAGAAAATGCTGAAATTTCCCTTGCACAAGCTAAATATGATGATTCCAATGAAAATATTGAGGTCATTCGTGATACAGTTCCCGGTGCGGTGAAAGCAGCCTCGTATAGTGATCCATGGAGCACTTATGTTGATATCAATACTCAAGGTAATATCTTTACAGTAGGTAGTAATGAAACTTACTTCACTCATGCAAAGAGTTCATCTACTACTACAACTGGTAAAGAGAAGAAGAACAATGCTGTCAATTATGCTCCATCTCTAGGGATGACATTGTTGTCTTTTATACTTTCATATGTCGTTTAACCGACAAATATGTATCTATATATTTAAATAGAAATACCTTGTATAATAATTATTATTGTTGTTGTTATTATTTAGTCCTGTAATACAAATATAACTACCCCTTTATAAAATGGCATGATCCCATTTCAAACGAAGGAGTTCGATAGGTATGGTGTACAATACTCACTATATTTTGATAACAAATTGGTTGTGACCACTAAGTCCGAATTTTGGATAATTAGACAATAGTAAATTATTCATCCTAGAGATTAATTCTAGGGCGCACATCCAAGAACCTAATTCGTTTCTCACAAAAAACTGTCTATTGGCGTGGCATGGAATGAAACGCATGATACCGAAGTCTTCGAAGCTCAAGGGGATGTGATATTAAGTTTATTTGATACCATATTGAAATAATACTCAATCGTGGTATATAATATAAGAAAGAAGGGGTTAGTTATAATGAGAATTTAATAGGTAAGGGTAAGTGTGGCAGTTTTTGACTTCAAATCACCAAATCAGCACAACAGAGTTTCTCAGCTTATGGTAGATTAGAATCCATAAGTTGTAATTTTAACAAATATAGACTACATATATTTGCCACTAGTGGTGTGGATAACAATATAAAGGGAATCGTACAAATGCTTGTCATGAGTCTGAATTTGAGCGTATTTAGTTCATTATAATTAATGTCACAGATTATTACTATTACATATATATTATGTTATATGATTATGATTATTCTCTATATTATGATCAATGTCTTCTTCACTGATTCCAGTCCGACGAGTCTGATTAGATTGCAGATGGCAGTTAATGTCTCTTTGTTCTCTCCTAGGATATCGAAAACTGGTCTAGTTCGCCCAATAGATAAGTCAAAAATCATTAAATGACCATTTAATTCACATATGGTATCTGTTTTTATAATTTGTAATAATTCCCATAATGGCAACATCCCCGGTACCACATTGGGTAACCTTGTTAGTCTTTTTCTTTCTTGGCTCGTGTCTTCCCCCTCGAGATCGTTGTCGACCAAATGACCCTTTGTATGGTCGAGTTTGTAATCTACCCCATAAGCACATAGTTTGTTGATTATATCTTCATTGTTCATAAACGCACCACCATTTTTCCCATATATTTGTTCAGCGATGTTATGTATTGAAGTTGATGTATGATCCATGGATGGAAATTGTTTGCAATTTAAAGTATTATTCCATGCTAATTCTTTAATTGGTTTATCATCATTATTATTATTATCGTTTGTCATTACGAATAGTTTACCACCATTGATTATCTTCTTGTCTTTCAAGTAGTCTAATGAAATGTATTGTTCATTGGCCGCATCTAACAGCTCACCGCCATACACTGCTTTGTAATTCATCTTGGGACAATCATCCACGTAATAACCAAGATAATAATATGGTCTATTAATCTTGGATAAAACAGTCAATTCTCTCAATGCACTAACTTTCCCCAGGGACCATTTTTTGAAATCTGGATCCCAAATGAAGTAAACTGATGAAATACCACTGGGTAAGAAATCTGTCACTGCAATGGCAATTAATTTATCTTCAAAATAGTAACATTCATGTGTGGGACCAATTCTTTTCAATGTTTCATTAGGTTTCAAATTTTGCCAATTGTTTAATTGTTCCCATTCCTCCACAGATGTACCATACTTAATATCGTCAGAGAAAGGTGAATCACAAAGAAACCTTTCAAACGATTTGGCATTATGTTTAAAATCGTTATGTACCTTTTCTTGATACTTAGCAAATAATTCATATTTTTCATCAGTGTAAATGGCAGGTTCAAATCTTGTGTAAAATTTATCAGTAGTAGTTTCAATGTTTAACAATTCATTCAAATATTGGAAAGGTGTATGCTTTCCCTTGACCATGGGTGGGGCTTCAACAAATTTTCTAAATTTGTTAACACAACTTTTCAATTCTTTAGTCAAATGAACTTGATCTGGTGTGGTACGTATCGTAAATAATCTACAACAACTTCTCAAAAGATCTGCCTTGTAAATAAACTTACCTGATCTTCTAAACCCCATGTTACACAACTTATCATATGTGTCCATATTCATCAATTCAGCTTGGAACCCCAAAGTACAATTCCGATGTTGTTTTGTTTCATCATTCCAAGATGATAACGGATAGAAATCGTCGTCATTAGACTTAACACCTTTACAATACCCGCACTTAGAGGATTCCTCACTAAAGTACATCGGTTGTGTCACTATCAATCTGTCAGCGATGTTCATTTTGAGGTTTCTTTCTTATTGTTTGTGTCTTGGGGTGTCTTTGTTATATTTATTGTTCTTAAAATTTTGATATCATCGACTTTTATATAAGGTGTCAACCAAATAAGGAAATTATACTCCAACAAATAAAGACTACTGGGACCTATACCAATGTGGGCCATCAAAGGATTTAACAGTGTCAAATTATCACACAGAATCAATCGTAGATTTATATCTAATTTCTACGAGTTGTTCCCCAAGACTTTCCCCCAGAAGACACCCGTTTGGAACATCGATCAAAGTAAATTACGGAAGGAGTATCGATCTTTACAAGCACAAGTGCACCCTGATATGTTGCAAGATGGGGGTCAACAGAAGGGGGCAGAAGGAGAACAACAACAACAACACTCGTCATCGTATTTAAATAGAGCTTTCCATACTTTGAAAGACCCTCTGAGAAGATCTCAACATATATTACAAGTAACTCGTGGATTAGATTTGACTTCTGATGAGATCAAGGGCACCATCGCTAACAGTGATCCGGCATTGTTGATGGCAGTAATGGATGTACATGAAGCTCTAGTGGAGGCAGACAACGAAGAAGATGTTAAAATCATCTCTGAAGAGAATAAAAAACGTATACAGACTATTGAAAAATCATTAGATCAAGCTTACAATGCTGAGGATTATGATCTAGCTGCTAAATTGACCGTAGAATTGAAATATTGGACCAATTTGGCTATGGCCATTAAAGAATGGGCACCAGGGAAACCTGTTGAATTGCATCATTGAGTAAATATGAGTGGTGATTTAATTTACAAAAGACATCTGTAGATAGTTATATAATAAATGTGTATATAAAAAAGAGAATAAATACCACTGTCTCATACTTGTGGTAATTCGAATTCACATTTAGCAAATTCTTGCCATTCTTCATCTGTCGTTGGGTATTGTCTTAACCATTTCATTCTTTGTCCTGAGATAGCTTGATCGTTTATCTTAAATCCAAAGACTTTCAATTGATACGATTCTTTACTCTTACGTTCCACATAATCTTCCAATTCTTTGAAATGTTTTAAGAAGACACCAGGGAAACTGGTCCCCCAATAGGCACCTTCTAAACATAAGTATCTTGATGATTGTGGTACATATAAATCTTGACATGAAGGGCAATATAGTCGCACAGTTTGCATCCCGATAGTGTCACTTAACCCACAAGGTAGTAATTGCATACCAGAACAGTAGTAACGTGGACAAGTACCAAATTGTTTATGATCGAATTTCTCTGCCATAGCTTGTAAACCTTGCTTAGTTAAAATATATCTAGCATGAATTAACCCGTATAATTGTTCAGCTGCATGTTCCACTATACTTCTCTTGACAATAGGAGGTTTCTTATTATTATTATTACTGTTTGTGGTAGTTGTAGTTGTAGTTGTTGTATCGTTCATCTCTACATCACCTTGTTCATCTGCCACTGCTGCATCCTCTTCTTCTTCATCCCCTTCCTCGTCGTCATCTTCACTCATGGCTTCCAAATCCAATATTAAATCCAAAGCTTTACGGTAATGAGGCACCTCTTGGGCCAATGAAGTCATATTGAAGTCATCCTCGATGAAATCTGTGGGCACTTGACAGAAATATTCGTGACCAAAACGAGAACAGAAAGAGGGAATCCATTCGTCGTAAGTGCCGCTGTCTTCGTCTGAAGAACGGTTGTGATCTTGGGTAAACTCTTGAGACATGGTTAGTTCAACTGGTGTAATACAAGATATCTATATAGTTTATCCTAAACTTTTCATTACAACGTTTGTTTTTTTCAATGAAAAAAAAATTGTTTTATTTCAATTAACAATACCAAATACAACAGATTAACACTATCAAATTAGAATAATAATGGTCAATTGGGTCGTTTGTGTTGCGGTTTTATTTATTGCCGTGGGGAAATTCATTCAGTACAGCGCTTTGCATCACGATAAATGGTTGACTGCCTTCACTACAAGATATAATCCAAAATTAACTACATTGAAGGCTAAATTACATGAACAAAAGAAATTACATGATCAAAACAACTCCATCTCTGCTCAAGATAATTATGCCACATGGACTAAGAACAATCGTAAATTGGAAAAATTAGATAAAGAAATCACTTCCCTAAGTGAAGAGATTAATCAATTCAACAAGACATTGACTGGTAAATTGGGTAAAGTGAAATTATTAACATTGACTGTACCATTCTTCTTGTTCAAGATATGGAAGGGTAAACACATTGTGTATTATTTACCATCAAAGAACACTTTCCCCACATTGGTATCAGGTGTTTGGAATCAAGGTTTCTTATTTGTGGCATTGGCACCATTACAATGGTGGAAACATGGTCAATTTTTACCAGACACTTTACAAATTGGTGTGTCACTAGGTGTTTGGTGTTGGGCATTGACTAATGTGTTATCTACAGTGGAATTCATTGTTGATAAATTATGGTTAACACCTCAAGTGACTAAACCCACTGAAGTTAAAAAATAAATCTCTTTAATGGTTTCTTAATAATAATAATAACTATATAAAAGTTTGTACACATAAGTATATATATACAAAAAGGTTTAGCTTATTTTTTTGCTTATACTCTTAGATCAAGATTTGGTCTTTTGTTACCTTGTCTATTCTTAGTAGATCTGTTGAAATTAGATGAATCACGTAGACTTCTACCTTCATTGTCCAGATCCTTTAATTTATAAATTCTTACCATCCAATTTTCTGATGTGAACACTTCTTCGAAATAATCTAATGGTTCCACATCACTCTCTGTGATGACTTGACCACGTACTCTATCTGTAGCTTGACCACCATAAATTTGTGGGAACCCTTGGTAGGACATCTTATACATGATAGAACGTTTCATTGTGGCAGATGCTGAACTATCCATCTTGTATTCACCCTTTTCACTGAAATAATCTCTTTCATGAATTTCTTCAGGCCAAATACCTTCACTAATTCTAATCATCCATAAGAATTTATTTAAATCATCACCACCAAATCCAATTAACCCACCAAACATCACTAAGACGTAATCCACATCATGATCAGCTAAAATTTCGTAAGCTTTATCTTCTGGAGAAGACATGGCTTTACCGACAATAGCAATATGTGTATTATTCCAAGTGTTATTATCCACTAAAGTAGTACGATCAGCCATACCACCAATTTGGTAACCATAATCCCACCAGGCAGCCACTTTACTGTCCTCTTCAGTGTTCATACGTAACCAATAGTATGCTTCTCTGTAATCATCAATCAAAGACATTCTCCCATCGGCACCATTTGATGGTAACACGACAGATGGTGATGAATAAGCAGATTGAGTGACCCAAGTACAATGGTAAACAAAAAGGTACAAATAAAAGATAAATGAACCAGACACGATTAAACGAGAGACTAAACCTGTGATTGAAGTTTGCTTTTTCTTGTCATCAGTGAAGACACTTGAGAAATCTAAGTAAATGTCGAAAATCTTGGATAAGGCCACTGCAGCGGTAATACAAATCACTGGAGTTAAAGTTAACATTAATCTAATCATCACACCAGCGAAATAAGAACATAACACTGAGTAGGCAATGATGAAAACGTGTTCATCTTTCAAATCCATAAATAATAAAAACACACCAGCTGGGAATAACCAAATTAAGAAATGTGTGTCAAAGAAGAATGCAGGCCATGAGACAGGTTGATGTTCAGACACTGAAGCAATAATTGGGATATGAATCTTAGCATAACTAGTATCCCATAATGAATAAAATCTACCAGTCCATGGAGCAATTAAATCCATGTAAGTCAAGGCAAATAACCCAGCTACCCCAAGGGCAATAATAGCAGTTAATGAAACGATCATGACCATCTTGAATTTTTGTGGTGAAGCAACTTTACTCTTAACGAATTGGCCCAAGGCAACAATTTGTAATAGACCAAAGACACCCAAGGCAGACATATGATCATTAGATCTAATTGGTAAGAACCCAACAAATGGGATTTGCATGGAGGCTACAGTACCAATAACAAACCAAGTGTTATAAGCCACATATAATTTAGAAGTGTATCTCCCCATTAAGATCAAACAGAAAACGTGGAATGGGATCAAATTTGTAATGAAAACGTACCCACCCCAAGCGGAGACCATATAAAAGTAACAAAGACCTGCCATGACACTATATAAGATGGAACCTCTCTTAATGGCTTTAATCCAAAACATGAAAGTACACATTAATAAAGTGATAGCAATGGCTTCGTTATCATAAGAACCAGCGACAGATCTTGAGATATAACCTGGCACAATACTAATAAATGCGGCAGATAATAACCCAGCACTTGAATCCTTAATGTCAGTGGTCAATTTATAAGTACAATAAGCTGTAACGGCAGAAAACACTGGGGCAAACATGACACAAATGTTTCTAATGTCAATGGGTAACCCAATTTTTCTCAATGCATGCCAAATGAATGCAGAAGTGGTCATTAACCCAGGGTATAAAGTACCACCAGTGACTCTACCCAACGGGTACCAAGTTCTGTCATCGAACCAATTAAGGAAATCATTGAAAGAATTTTCCACTAGATACTTGGTGGCTCTGAAATTGAACCATGGATCGAATTCATGGATGATGGATTCAAATCTAATAACGGCAAATAAACGTGACGACACTGAGGCAAACACGATAGCAACAAAGATGGCAATTTTCAATGCAGTTTGTAACGAATGCACTGTGGATTCCACACGCACAGATGGCTGTACCGAGGCTTCCGTGGCGGTCATTGATGTCTTGTAAACGTGTTTCCAGGGTAACAATGGGTCCTTATTGAACCGTTAAATAACAGCTATTAACATATGTTATATTTGTTCATTTTCCAATATTTTATTTGTTCAAATCACACCGCACGAGCAGCAAAGGAAACAAGTTCTTTGCCAAATGGGACAGTGTATACTACTATATATGCTGAGGGGCCATGGTCCCTGTGCCAGTCGTTACATACTCTATATGGTTAGCCCCTTGCTTTTGTTTCTGTTGATGTACAGTTCACGTTGCTTTTCAATTCTCTGGACAATGACGTCTTTGGTCAAATAATTACTGAAGTCGGAGGTCTTTGCACTGACAAGTTCAGGACTGTCAATGGTCAACACATGTTGGAACTGTGATGATTGTGCATTGTCCAATTCAGGGGCAATGATTAGACCGTCCAAATATTTACAACTCAATAAACTCAAAGCTCTCTCCTTTAAAGTCATAATACAATCTGGGTTATCTTGTAACCCAATGACAATTTTCAAACCATACTTGGTTTGTGCCCTTTGTAATTGTTCAATGTGACCCACATGGAACAAATCAAATTCACCAAGAATTAATATAGATTGTTTGGGGTCGAATGTAAATGTTTCACCTGTGACCAATGGGTTGTTTAACGTGGTTTGGAAAACGTGACAGTAATGACTAAACCCATCTGGTCCCAAAGAATAAAATTTCAATTCATCTATAGTTGGGGAAACGTTTTCAGTACAACGATCACCAGTTAATATTCTATGTATAATATCAGTGGTACTCACACCATAAGTTCTCTTCACCATTTTAAATCTATTTAAATCTTTCATCTCTTGATAACAATCGTTACCATTAGCATCTGTGGTGATATCGTCACCATGTACCACGAATTGACAACCGTATCTATCCATCCATGCTGGTTCAGTAACATATGGAGCGTCTTCGACCACATAAGTACACCATCTGATAGCCCTTGCATGTTCGTATCTTTCCCTCGTGTGCATCACAGTGGGGCCCTTATTAAAAGTGATGGCTTCGTCTGTGTGTATACCACAATACAATTCACCCAATTCAGGTGACTCTACAGTTCTACGAGCTTGTAACATGGCACCAGCGTGACCATGATGTGTGAAATCAAAACAACCATCCACCCAAACTTTATTCGGATCCAAAGTTGGTGACATTGATACTGTGTACACTGGATAATTCACTATTTGACAGATCTTATTGACAACTATTTTTTATTATTATTTTGAAAAATCGCGTTCTTTAAAGGTGATGAGTCTCTTAATGGCTGTGATCCACAATCTCGTCGTTTCATCCAGCATGATATTGGCCATATCTTGATCCTTTCCTGTGCCCGTGATACGCGATTGGGCACTTCTAGCGTGAATCCCCACACTGGTCACACCAATGGGCCAAGCTACGTTACCTATACTCAATTTCATGTACGATTGTAATGATAAATTCCATTCATTTTGTTGTAAATGATACAATATACTACTCAATGACACTAAATGAGATTCCGGTAAGTTGCGACGACGTAACGCAACTAACAATGGGAATAGATCTTTCTTGGTCTGTTGTAATGTATTGTCCTCTCCCACTTGTTCAGTCCATTGTTTTAAAATGTCATGAATGTAGAGATTACATTTCAAAGACAATTCCTCGTAGTGCTCTTTGTTCATAATGTCTTTTGTAGTGATTTTATGCGACAAATGGGCTTCTGCATCTATAACTTTGGAGATCTTGTCGTGATTCAAGGGAGTCGATGACTTTGACTCTCCTATTTTCAAATCCTCCTTCTTTTGATCAATTTGAGCTTTCAATAAACTGCTTAAATCCATTTATCAACGTACTATAATCAGTGTGTAGCTTTTGTAACAGGAGTGTTAATGACAAACCACAATTCTCTGTCTTCCTACTTCATCTTCTTCTTCATCTTCTTATATTTAATTTGAAAAATTTGAAAAATATTTAATTAAGTGGGAAGAATTGTCAAACAACGTTGATTTCAACAAACAAAACCAAAAGAGTATCAAGACACACCGACAACTGTGATCATGAGTGAGAAGGTGGCTAACGACGGGTACCAATCCCAAGAAGAAGAAGTCTTTGATGGTAACGATATTGAGAATAACGAGACAAAAGTTTATGAAGAATCATTGGATTTGGGGTTGAATCAAAGTAAGAGACAAATTTGGTTAGTACGTTTACCCATGTTTCTTGCTGAAAAATGGAGAGATAGAAACAATCTACATGGACAAGAATTGGGTAAGATTAGAATCAATAAAGATGGTAGTCAAATTAAATTAATGCTTAATGAAAATGATAACGATTCTATCCCTCACGAATATGATTTAGAATTGACTAAGAAAGTGGTTCAAAATGAATTCATCTTCACAGAACAAAATTTAAAGAAGTTTCAACAGAGGGAGAAAGAATTAGCAGCAGATCCAGAGAAACAAAGACAAGCATATTTGAAGAAACAAGAACGTGAAGAAGAATTAAAGAAGAAACAACAACAAATGAAGAGAAGAAATCAAAGACGTAAATTTAATCATAGAGTTATGACAGATAGAGATGGTAGAGATCGTTATATCCCATACGTGAAGACTATCCCTAAGAAAACTTCCATATCAGGTACCGTGTGTCATGAATGTCAAGTGATGCCCTCAATGAATGATCCAAATTATCATAAGATTGTCGAAGCAAGAAGAAATATTGTGAAATTGAATAATAAAGAGAGAATTACTACATTGGCTGAGACTGTCGGTGTGACAATGAGTCACACAGGTATGTCTATGAAATCAGATACTTCTAATTTCTTGAAAGTGGGTCGTGAAAAGACGAAGAGTAACACTAAATCTATTAGAATGCCCAAGAAGGAAATTTTGGATTACTTGTTCAAATTATTCGATGAATATGATTATTGGTCTTTAAAAGGTTTAAAAGAACGTACTAAACAACCTGAAGCTCATTTGAAAGAATGTCTGGATAAAGTGGCTACATTAGTGAAGAAGGGGCCTTATGCATTCAAATACACTCTAAAACCTGAATATAAAAAATTAAAAGAAGAAGAAAGAAAGGCTACATTGGGTGAATTGGCTGATGAAACTCAAACAGCTGGAGAAGGACAAGAAGGTGAAGAAGAAGAGGAAGAAATTGAAATGGAAGATATTGTATGATAGGATATTGGGGGTTATCCCCTCAGCCAGATCTATTAAAGTTATATATAATAAATAAAAAAAAATGCTTATAATGTTAATACATACAATATTTATCTATGAGAAATTATTATAATTCAATATCATCAGAATCTCCTAGATATTGAGATGTGAGATGTTCTCGTTGTTTCGACGTTAAATTATGATCATTCTCCTGTATGTAACCGCTAGAAGGAATAATATGTATATTATTGGTTTCACTAAATGATACTTTCCTATCTCTTGCAGGTAACTCATTCTCATCGGTAATCTTGTCTTCTACATTTAAAGAAGTTTCTTCCACATTCACTTCTGGCACTTTCGTATTTGTTTCAGTAGCTAATTTAGAGGTGGCCTTAGTGTTAATAAGTTCAGCGGTACGTATCCATCTTCTTCTTCTTGTATATTTGGTAAATGTATCTTCTAATGATGGAGATTTCCAAGTGTTATCATAATATACAAAACCTTCATTAATATATGGGTTTGAAGTGACTTTGGCTTGAGATTTGGATAATTGAATGGCACCATCATTTGTCTTATCAAGTTTCCATGTGGAGTCAACCCATTTCCATCTATTAACATCTGAATCATTTTCAGGTAATTTAAAATGATCTCTATCAGGAGTTGGGTTTAAAAATTCATCTGTCCAAGGTGACCTTTCATAACTTAACATTGTAGCAGTCCAACCAATACCTAGCCAGCGTCGTTGATTTTCATATAGAACATAAGTGAATTTCACTGAGGTCATTGTGGAAGAAGATGATGATATCATTGCAGCTGCTTCAGCAGCTTTGGAGAACCCACTCATATTTCTATATTTTAAACCTCCAAAATCTAATCCAGTTAGATAAAACATTAATAGTCTAATAATTCTAAAATTCCAAAGAAACCGTCTAAATAATTTAGAATATGGTGAATGATACGTCAATGCAAAAAATCCAGCCACTAGTAACAATTTCCTTGGTGGTAAAACGTATGCTGAAATTATCATATAAATAGGTGAGAAAAACGATATGGTCAGCAGTAATCTTTTTATATCTTGCTTGTTGATGACAGTGAACGGCAATAAAAACACATCAGCCTTATTGGACACACGACCCATCACATGTACAATATCATCTAAGGTTGGGTGTGATGACACAGTACTATTCACATATTTATCCAGTAAAGAATATAACCAAACAATAGCAACTAATAATATATGACCAAAGTATTTGGTAATAAACTCAAAATAGGAAACTACCAACAGATAAGACACTAGCATCAACATTTCTGGCCATTCGCTGTCCTCATCATTATTCCAAGTCAGGAGACCAAGTATTTTATCAGTGACAATTAAGTAAGGGTATAATTTCACTAATGATCTAGAGACTGTAGGAGGTGTCAAAGTAAGTAGCGGCGACGATGACACTACAGTAGTTTCGCTGTCGTTCCACAAACTGGGGTCAAATCTGTGATCTGCCCCTGTAGAATGGGATCTTCTTATGCGGCCATCGCTATGTCTTTTCTTTAGTACACTTTTAAGTTGTTGTTTACTGCTGCTACTATTTCTATGATTACCGTGACTAGTCTCACCTAAGATGGACACATTGGGCCTTCGTAGCTCTGACATTGGTCTGTTTCCCTCAGTTACAACTGACTTCACTGATTTATTAATGATAATACTAGATAGAATTATATAGGCAGAACAGATTGGTCAATGTTTTTTGGCTTTGAATCTCGGCGATAATTATTTAAAAAATGTCTGTTTTATATATGAGATAAGTATCAAGTAATGTAATGGTATATGGTGGGGTCTTCAACGTCTCTTCGTAAGTATTCTTTGTCCATTAAGTAATGTATACTATGTTTGAAAGTGGTTGGATTTAAAGTGAATCTACCTGCCACCGCCGCGGTGGTTTCTTGTAACAATTCAGTATGTGTCAACGTTCTGTGACTCTTCATTATTCTCACTACACTGGCAGTCGTATCCATATTTTGGGTCCTTTCTACTAGTGAATTCTCTACATTTGCTGTGGTAGATCCTGTAGCAGTGGTGGTACCCACTACAGTTTGCATTCTCACATTTTCTGTTGGAGCTGTAAATGAATAATTTATACGGAAATTATCTGTTGGTTGAATGGATTTCGTATTAGGAGTCTTGGTTAAGATTCTGTATCTAGGTGAAAGAGCCATAGAGATCAACTGTTTAGTAAGTTCTATTTCTGGAAGATTAGTTCTTTGTCCAATCATTTCCATGGTCAACTCTTCTTCTTCTTCAAATAACAAAAATATGATTGCAGCATAAACTGGCATAGTTAAGATGTGATACGTGGTATCAAATTGAAATCCAATGTCAACAAGTCCTAAGTTATGTAACCAATTCAGGGATCTGTCACTGTATTTTTTTTTATATAAAGTTTCAAAATCAAGTTTGACTTGTTGTAGATTGTATGGCAATGTAATTTCATTATCAAACTCTTTGGAATTTTGAAATGGCCATGCCGTGGAAGTCAATATCTGAGGAATAAATTCAAAATCGTTGCTAGCAAATGATTGCATTAAATCAGATGAAGTAGAAATGTCTCGAAGCATATTCTCCAATTTGAAAGTGAAAAATGATCCCATCTCTTCCGTAATTTGCTTGATAACGTACTTCTCTATATCTATGGATGATCTTTCTTGTAATAATCTCTTGGATAATTGTTGTTTGTAAATGTTAATAAATTCGTCTTTCTCTGCTAGAAGTTTGAATAATTTCACACATTTCTTTAATTGTAACTTGGCATTTTCAATCTGTTCTCTCGTTTGTGTTAATTTCAAATTAAAATCTAAATAGAAACTGACAAATTGTGCAGATTCTTTACCGTTTTTATTTAAGAAAAGTGAAAGAGCATCTAACAGTATATTCCTTGCTGATAATTCTATAACTTCGTTATCCTTTGAATGTAATTGTACTGTATCCGTAAAAGTTTCATGTCCATTGAACATTTCAATAATATCTTTAATATATTTCGTCCCACGAATGGTCCGTTTTTTGTTAGTATCATCTAACGTAATAGAATTGAAATCGTTCAAGAAATATTGTTTGATGGCTTCAATGATATGAGAATGGAAATCTTCATCTGTTGTGATACTGTATAATTCTTTTAATAGTTCTCTATCCTGTTTATTCATTGTATCAATAATTAAAGGATCTATCTGTTCAGTAAGTTTTTCCTTAATCAATACATTTTCTAATATACTGGATAATTTACTGAAAGAATCAGGATTTAAAAACTTTTCCATCAAACTCTCTTCGAAACTCATGAAATATTTCACTTTATCAAACGTTTCCAGTGGCTTTAAACTTGCCCAATCTACAGATTCCTGATAGTATTGCGATGTGCTCTTCATGAATTGTGGTTCAAAATGAGTAAGATAGTAAGTATCTTGATCGTCTACTATTGTCTGCATCATATCGATTAAATCTTTAAGTAGTTTCATTTGGTTAGCATCATCTATATGATCTGTCTTACGTATATTGTTGACTACAGCCACGATGGCTTCAACTAATTTATCGATCAATGGTGATAAAACCACGTTCTTAAACACATCCAAACCCAAATCAATAACATCAGGAACTCTATTTCTCTTACAATAAACTTTATCCATATATACCATAACATCACCAATTAGTTTGAAGGTATATCTCTGGTTTTCCCAAAATTCTGACAGCTTGAAAAGAAACTCCCAATCAGTATTGGAATTCTCGATCTTCAACTCTTTATCCTTCCATTGAGTCAATTTAATGACTAAATATTCCTTAAGCTTCTTGTACAGCAGATCACCTTCTTCATTTAGTACTATATTATAAACGGTATAATAAAGTCTTTCAAATGAGAGGGATTGAGTATCCTTTTCATAGATCTTGTCGATGGCCTCTTGTAAAACGCCCCACGAATCGTCAAAACTACCCGTTAATTGCTTTCTCTTGGGAGGTACTCTTATCTTTGTTCTCTTTGAGTTCAGCATTGTTGACTAATAAGTGTGATAAAGGCTTGGAAGTATATTCCAGTATAGCAAGCAAGTGATCCTTTACCAATTTAACAATTTTCTTTAAAATTCAATCTGTTTTTCATTAAAACTTAATGAAAAAAATCATAACAATACATTTAAACACTTCGATCGTTCAATAAAGAAGAACAATAATAACTCATTAAACCCACTATGTCATCTTCAGATATTCTAGATGTGTTGAATATTAAACATAAGTCTTCTAGCCCAAGTACTGCAGGAGATGCACTTCCTAATGCGTCTACGACTACAGTAGCAGGTCAAACAATGACATCGTCTGCCAATCGTGTACCCAAACCTCAAGTGACAGGTATGCAAAGAGAATTATACAATTTACTTGGGGAGAATCAACCTCCCATAATGATCCAGTCAGCTAATAGATTTAAAGAGAAATTGTCTGGTAAACCTTCACCTTGGACATATGCAGAATTTTTAGCTGGTAATGGCAGTTCAACAGTAAAATTAAAACACTGGGTGAAAGGTTCTAAAGAACTTCTGGGTGATGAACCACAGCAGTCATCATTTGCTAAATTTAATAAGCACCTGACGTTACCAGATTTCACAAAAGAAGAATTTGAAAAGTTCATGCAAAGTGCTACTGAGAAGACGAAGACCAGTGAAAGTGATAAAATACAAGAATCTGAGGTGAAAAAGGAGGAGATAGATAAGAAAGAGACAGATAAGGAAGATAAAACGGAAAAAAAGGTGTATGAACCTGTGTCCAATGATAAAGATGAACAGATTACTGATGGAGAGAACAAAGATGCTCAAAAATCTAAAGTTGATAAAACAAAGAAAGGTGATAAGACAGCTTCTAAAGAAAGTTCAAAGGACAATGATGAAGTATCATCTTTAGAAAATTGGGAATACGAAGAAGTGGATTATCTTTTCAAATTATGTAGGAAATATGACTTGAAATGGTTCATTATACATGATAGATATCAATATGATAGTGAAAAGGAAAGATCATTGGAAACCTTAAAGGCTAAATTTTATGAAGTGTGTAAGAATTATTTCACTGCTCAAAATCCAAATGACCCACTATTAGAATCTTTAAATTTTGATAAAGAAAAGGAAAGTGAAAGAAAATTGTATTTACAAAGATTATTATCTAGATCAGCTGCAGAAATTGCAGAAGAAGAAGCATTGATTATTGAATCTAGAAAATTCGAAATGGCCGCTAAAAAGACTTTGAATGAAAGAGAGTCGCTATTGAGATTATTAGATTCTCCAAACTCAGATCAGTCGGTCGCTCAATATATGACATCACAAGGTATGTCACAATTATACAGTAATTTGTTAAGTGATAAATCGAGGAAACGTAAACATGACCCAGCTGTTCCTGAAAATCCATGGATGAAACAACAGCAACAGTTTGCCCAGCAAAAACAACAATTTCAACAGATGCATGAGAAGAAAAATGCTGATTCCAGTTATGAACAAAATGGTATGTCACCTAGAAAGACAAAGAAACAAAAACAAGAGTTACAGACAGCATTAAAACGTAAATCTGAGACACAATATGCCGAACATTTATTAAGAAACTTTAATGCAGAAGAAAGAAAATCATTAGGTGTAATAGCGCATGGTGAGAAGCTTTCACCAGGTGTTTTCTTTAGATCAACCAAAATTTCAACTTTCAAGCCTGCTTTACAAAATAAAGTGATAGCTACTCTACAAGAGCTAGGTATTCCAATGAGACCAGCCATGCCCTCCTATGATGTTGTTCAGAAAGAAGAAGAACTATTGAAACATATTGTAAGTTTGTTAGACTTAAAGAAACAACTCGATAAATTAGATGCAGAAAAGGCCATTAGTAAATAAATTCGTATAATTAAATTATTTATAAATTAAATACATTTATTAATCATCAAAAGAAAAGAAAAAAAAGAAAGGCTCGAGAAGTTATCTCTTAATATTAATTGTAGTTCATAATGGATTCAGTGAATCTGTCTACGAGTGCATGCAAAATTAAATGTTTCCATTATAAAATTGTTGGTCTTGAAGATAATCTTCCACCTTTAAAATTCGTTAGTGCTCTATGTTTCATATCTATTGTCTGTAGTACACGCCATGCTTCTTCTATATGTTTTGATCTTAGTGGGTGTTCTACATTATCTGGTCCATCAAATAATCTTTTCTTTCTATTCGTTAAAGTGGTCACTTCAAAATTCAAATCAGGTTGTTGATTTTTAGTCTTTTGGTTATGTAATATTTGTTCTCTCTTCTTAATTTTCAATGCAGTTTCAGTTAAAGCACAAACAATTTCAAACGTTAGAAAACCCAAAATATCGATCACATCATCATGAGGTTTCCCCTCAGTTAAATGTGTAATACCAGACCAATCTTTAAATCTTCTACCCTTTCTGAAAGTGAAACTTGCTTGTCTACAATCTGACCAATGTACGTACTCTTCTTTGGTCATATTTCTAGTTCTATCATCAGCAATCTTCAATCTTTTCAAAGTAGCAATATTAGCGTCTCTTTCATCCTCATCTAAATTATTACTATCCTCATTTGTCTCTAATGGTTGTTCATTAAACATAAATTGTAATTCCCAAGGTAGTTTAATTGAGGATTTTTTCACTTTCATCACAGCACCATCTTTATCATCTTTATCATTTTTCTTCAAATCATCATCATCACCTACACCACCACTGCCACCACCTCCTGCTCCACTTGTTACAGCAGCTGTAGCATCTTGATCCTTGGCATTTTTACGTAAATCCTTCCATGAAAGATATGTTCTTAAACGATTAACTTTAGCTTTATCATGTCTGATTAAGAAAATCACATCTTCTGGTAAAATAGTCTTACCACCACGGGAATGTGCAGTCTTATTAGCTTGTAAAAGAATTTCTATCACTTGTCCTCTTACCACATCTTCAATTAAAGAAGTTGTCTCTACAGGTGGATCATTTGTTTCACCTGACACAAACATCATCTGTTGGATTTCCACCCTGTATTTATACTTTTCATTACTCATTGTTGAATATCTATTTTGCTCTTTCACCAGGTTTGTTTGATTAATCAAGGTATATGTTCCAATTCAGTTTACTTTTTATTTTTTTGTTAAATCTAAGTGTTTACTATTTTACTTATTAATTCAATATTATCCAAGCCATTCAAGTAAGAAGCATTATATAACCTGATAAAGATATTTGCTTGATGGTAACCAATGTCGGTGAATACTATATTACAATAATGTTTTCAGGGATACGCCGATTGTGTGTGGGATAAGACGAGCTGACCTTGCGCTGTGACACTAAATATGTAATGAATTATGTCAATCGGTCACATATTATTAAAACATTAGAACACATCCACAATGCCTATTGACAACATATTGTGAATAACCTTCCAGAAGGCAGAGCAATACACTATAATACCCTTTATAGCTATCTCCATATTATACACAGCTTATCAGGGTAACGGGCATCTGCTACAGTTAAGTAGGGTTTATTCGCGTTTTCTTTGAGGAAAAATTTTCACGCTGAAAAAAAAACTGTATATAAAGAGTGAGGGAAACCGTTGTGAAATTTAACCAGTTTCGCCAGGTTTGTCCCTTTCTTTTGGAATTGGGAACAAGCGATTTTGGACCGAAATCGTGGACCTCCACGGTTGGAACTGAAAGGTGAACAGTTATTTTGTTTTGACTTCTCGATCTGAAAAGTTTTTTCGGACGATTATTTAGAATTTAAATGCTGCTGAATCTTTCAAGTTTTAACTTTGAGGATAACCTTTGGGTGGCCGTTATTTTTTAATTTATTAATAAATATATTTTCTAAGTGATGAACTTATTCTTTGGTCCGTGTTTATGACAGGAAGTAAGACCCCTGGAATGAGTGAGAAAGAAGATGTGATTGATTTCACGCTAACTGATATGAAAAATATTTTTAGTAATTAAAGATGGCTATCTGTACTCTTAGTAAAATAAACTTGACTTTTAATACACTCACTACATTAAATATCTATTCGACTTCAATTTTCATTACCATCTTGGAAAGAATTGATTGTTATCTAATACTCTTTTGACTAATGTTCAGACTGCACTGACAATATTTTTTAGTTCAATAGAGTACCGTACATGAAACCAACAAGTATGTCACCATAATGGCAGTATTATATACTATCTGTTTAAAAGTAGAAATTAATGGAATTGAATATAAAGCATATTTATAATATTGGTCTATAAACTTGACTATTATCGAATTAAAATAACCTTCAATTATAGAGACTCATCCATCCAGGCAAGTGTTCTTTCAATACCTTCTTCAATATCCACCCTTGGCTTATAATCTAATAATTGTTTGGCTTTACTAATATTATGATAACGAGATGCACAAACAATTTTAACACGAAAAGGTGTTAATCCAGGTTCTTTACCTAATAATTTAGAAAAAAATTGTGATAAATAACTTGCAAATATTGCCACAGGTCTCTTTAATATAATTACTCGTTCATCAATATGATTATCTGCTTTCCAAACTGTACGTGCCAATGCCCAAAAATATGATGGTGTATCATTTGTAATGAAAAATCTTTGACCAGCAACTTTAGAAACAGTATTAGGATCCATAATTTTTTGAGTAGCTAACACATGGGCATCTGCTACATTTCCAACATATGTCCAATCAAATAAATTATTGTTATCACCCAATTGGAATTTGGACTGTCCTAATTTTGCTACTGTTCTTAAACCTGGCACTAATTGTCTATCACCTGGACCAAAAATACCAGCTGGTCGTAACGCCACAGTATAAAACTCTTGCTCGAAATTGTTTTCCCCTATTATCATATCTTCTGCAATGGCCTTAGTTTCATTATAAGCATCCATTGGTACTTCAGGAATAGGCCAAGTCTCATCAGCATTATGAACATCTTGTCCATTAAATATAACACCTGCAGAAGATGTATACACTAAAAATTTAATCCCCACAGCTTTACATGTTTTGATAACATTGCGTGTACCTTCTACATTAACTTTTTGATAAATTTCAGCTTTCCCCCCATGCATTGGTGAAGCAGCATGTATCACTACGTTTGCTTTGGAAGTCAATAAAGCTTCTTTCAAATCATCAAATGACGTTAAATCTCCTTGATAATAGTCTATATCATTTCTATCAAAGGTAAACTGTTGGGAAAGTTTTGATGGTAATGGTCTAATGTCAAAGACACTTACCTTTGGTTTTGATGGTAAATCATAGAATTGTTGGATTAAGTGTAACCCTAAAAATCCAGAGCCACCAATAATTAACACAGATGAGATTTCAGACATTACGTACTTATTGTCAGTTACCTTTTAAACTTAAAGTCATGTTAAAGCAATTGACGAGTGATTTAATACTGTATATATAGCTCTTTCTTCACATGTAAGGTTAATAAACGATTGAACGATGACACCCGTAGAAACCGAGATTGTTAATTTTTTTTACCTTGAAATTTTGTTAACTGATTCAGTTAAAGAAGTATTGATCAGTTAACTCAACAATATATTTATACTTAATATTTATTGAGGAGTACATTCAATATATGTTTACTTCCTGTTTCAATTATGAATTATCTATATTTATTTTTATTTATTATAAAAAAGAAACATTTAAAATTGTTAATACTGCAAATTAAATATAAAATAAATAATGAAAATTTGAAGGTAACTATTCTTTAACAAATGTTAAAGATAGCCTAAGTCTATTAAAATATATACAAATTATGTACATACAGGATCATGATTATTCAGTTTGGAACTTCCAACCCTTCCATTCGAAGTTGGCATAACATCTAAATTCATTACTTAACCCATTACCATGTTCAGGTAGGAAAGTAGTAATCTTCGTGTCTGGATAAACTTTGGAGATAACTTCATGCATTCTTTCACCAGTACATGACATTAAACGATGTTTTAAAACATTATTCTTAGTCTTGGAACCATCTTTTGGAGCAAGTAAACAGTAAGCCGTTTCAGACGCTATAATAAATTGGATAATTAAATAATTGTTAGTAAAATGATTAACGTCTTCTGAAAATAACATAGAAATAACATACATTTTGTTTGACAAGTTTCGTTTAAAAATGGGGGATCAATTAATAGTCTGTCAACTTTTCCCTTAATGTCTGCTTCAAATTCAAGAGGCTTTTTAAAGTCAAAAAATATAAAATGTTCCTTACCAGCTAACAATTCAAATCTGGTGTCATATTCCAACAGGTAAATATGTTTAGTTGGAATTTCACTTTCTGGTTTCTTTTGAATTGCTGCATATACAGAAGGTGCACTGACCACGGCAATCACAGTATCCTCATCGGCACCGTCAAGTAAGGCATCTGCTAAAAGGTCTGCAGTTTCATCACTATACCAAAATTGTGATAATTGCCAATCTTCTTTGAACAAATTCATACCTTCCTCTTTCTTCTTCTTTTGGAAATCTTCATCAGTTTGATCATATAGTTTTGCAAATTCGGCTTGACGTTCTTGTTCTTCGTCTCTAAATTCAAGTAATGCAGCTAAGGCGTTAGCTGATAGTGTAATTTCTTCATCTGAATCGGAGTTAGACATTATGAGATATAGTAGTTCTCTTTAAAGAGGTAGTAAGGTTTCTTTTCAAGTAATAAGTACTTGAAATTCAAATTATTTCGAAAATTTTTTTAATTTTCCTATGTGTTCAAAATTTAACAATTATTCAATCATTACATTCAAGTATGTTAAAATTTATAACAAATATGCTCATTGAAAGACTAGCATAATATATTAATCCTTATACAGTGTTCAGAACTTTCAAGTGGCTTTTTACGATTTCCCCATATCTTTGCTAACACTGAATGGCGATAGAACAAACAAAACAAATATTTAGACTGATACTGTAATTGGACCTTCCTGCTCAATGTATTAGTGTTATTTCTGTGACAAACTGCATGACAGTTATTTACCTGAATTATTCGAACTGACAAATGAATTAACAATCGCTCTGAGAAAAGATTATGTCATTGTATTCTATCGTAATATTATTAATAACCACTAAGCCCGATTCTGAACAATTCCATACACGGAAAATAACCAAGTAGACACTACTCCAAGGAAAATTTTATATTGAACAGTTTTCAATTTATACTAAACAGTTATTCGATTGCTCAATTCATAGAGCTAATAAAATACTAAAAACTGTTTACAAGTGTGAAGTATCTTAGAATGTGGAATTTTATTCAAATAATTAAGTGGTCGTTGTTTTGAATGACAACTGTTATTCACAACGTTCTATTTAATTACCTCTTCTGTAGAGCAATTACATCTCATCCTATTAATCCATATACTATTTTTCAATATGCATATTATTGTAAACAAGATCAAAATAGTTGCCAAACCTTTAACTGATTAATACCCACTTACACCTAACAACTCCTATGATATAACAATGTGACTATTTAGACTGACCAAAGTATTCTTGATAAAATAGATACTCTAAATGAATCTCCGTCCTATCGCAAAATCTCAAGTAATTATTGAATCGGACTGTTTTTAGTTTTTGTAACCAGTATGGTAATTTAATTAAGGGGAGCTGATACTCCTGTGCCTGTAGTCTATACTTAATCGATGCTTTTTTCCCTTTGATTATTGGCATGACGTAATGGAATTCTTATACATATTACCAAAATAGGGTAAACTCACAGCAAAAAACAAAATAATAGCACGTGAGTAATAAGTATTTTTATTTAATATACTTTTGATTTTTTAAATCTATAAATGTGTGCGTCAACCGAACAGATGATTAATATAAAGCACGTTTTGTAACCCGGCTTATTGTTTTTGTCCCTAACTAAAGAAATACGTCATAACAGTACCTTCCCTATAAGGAAAGGAATTAGTTGCTAGGAACTTTATACTATTGTTAAATGGTACAAACAAGAGAAGCAAAGAACAAAATGGCATATACTTCCGATTAGCTAAAAATAAGGAGGTGAGATTAATATTGGTAGTGTGAACATTAAATGAAACACTGATGTTTTTATTATTGTGGTTGTGCTTTAAGCTTCACAATATGAATAAGTATTTACATTTGATTTGTTTCAATTACTTGTTGCCTTTCTCGGATATATCCAGATAGATGAAGAATAATTATACGAAACATTTAAGAAATGTCATCTAATACCTATCTATGTGGTAGCACTAAAGGTTATGTTACTCATTTCCTCAAGAAGTATATGTGTAAGTAATGAAGAAGGAAGAAGACTAAATAAGCTTCCATAGATCAGCTAACTTTTTCTCCCAAAAATGAAACGTCTAAGGTAGCAAATTTGTGATATAAAAAATTGTAATTGAGTTTGTTTATTTGAGTCTAAATACACTATAGATTGCATTTAAATGCGAGATTAATAATATTATTTCTAAATTGGGATTGAGTTGTTTTATTTGAGGAACTTATTGCAATTTCTAATACTTGAGTTGTATGTGAATAGTAACTTAAAAGTTCCAAAGAAATGAAAAAAAATAAATGCTGTAAGTTATTAGTAGTGGTTACTGGAAAAGTTTTCGAATGTGAATATGACAAGATTCAGCTGTTTTAATTACTACATCAAATAGAAAAAGAAAAATCTTAATCTTCGTGCGATTTTAATTCTTCTGTGACTTGTTTTTTAAAATGATTCTCACCATCTCCTGTATGAGTTGTATTTGTTTCTTTATTGGTTGTAGCATCATAGTTTCTCTTCTGTGCATTATTTCCACTTGTATCCAGTTTCCCCTCCTTTGACGGTATTGATGGTATTCCAGCAATAACATAATTAACTTTTCGTGACTTGTCCGTACTGGGATTATAACGGCCCACTAGTTGAATGATTTTCCGATAATACGTATCTAACACAGTGAATCCACTATTTCTTTGCTGTATCGAGGGTTTTGTATTAGTGGCGAAGATTGTGTCATCAAAGATTGTGAATTGCTGTAGTTGTTGTTCGTACTTACACCAAGTTATGTTATTATCTCGTGGTAATATTCGATAATTAACTTTTCGTAAAAATTCTGTCTCAAGAATATTCAGTTCACTACACTGTACCCCACCAACCTTGGCATAATGAGAATTTGTACAGAAGGAGTCACATAACCCTTTGCTAGCCACTGTGGTTGCAGTCAATAGAAACCGATGAACTGTCAAAGAATTCAGAGTAAAAACTGGATAGACACTGGATAATAGGTCAATATAATAAACAGAGGTCAAAAGCACTGAAGGTTCCAGGGCAGAATATTTGGCCAATCTCACTAAATAATTATAAATGGATATTGGTGGTGGTACACTTGAATGAAATCTTGTTAACGGCAGCTGGGAAGTTCTAGTATCAACATTCTCAGTGGCTTTATTGGATGTATCATTTATTTGTATTAGAAACACTAACATTCGTGAGATCAAAGCAATAAGATCATTTCTTGAACATTCTGAAAATGTTGGTGAGAGCTTAACTGTTGGTACATCAGCAATTTCTTCATTTTGACTTGTATTAACAACTGAGGCGTCCATCATAGAAAAAAAAGCACACTAATAGCAAATAAAGGTAACAATTGGGTCTATTAAACTTGTTTGATTCAATGAGAATAAATAATTCTGATATCTTAGTGATAAACTATCTGTAAATATCGTATTTCGAGATTAGGGACATTATTGTGGTAGCCCGAGGGATACTAATATGAATGTTCTAGCCACTAGTTAGTTCAAGAACGTGAAAACAATTCAATGTTGTAAAATGTTTCTAATGATATTTTACCTAAATATCTTCTTAAAGGTTGAAAAAACCTCTTTCAAAACAAACGCCCCGTGCGGATATTATTTTGTTTTTTTAAAGTATTTTAATTGCAAGTGAAATAATTGACAATCATCGTTTACGAAAACATAATCTGTATGTACCAATTCAATGACCTGACTCAGTATATTTTATTAATTGACATCTTTACATAGTTGTTTCGTCAATGAACAACTGGTTATGAACAGTTAATAATATTTTTGTTATTCTTTGATTATTAAAATTATTTAAAATTATATGATTCGTATATAAGATTATGAGAAATGCTGTTGTTGTTAATGGACTAATATGAGTAGATACATTATATAAATTTATGTTTTATATCTTTTATTTTCAATCTCTTGCTGAAACCATTTTAAACCCATCTGCTAGAGCTGCTGATACTTTTTCATTAGTGGACGTCAAACTTGATAATACAAAAGCGATGTCATCCCATTGTTGTTGTGTTGTAGACTTCAGCAAACGACCAAACAGTTTTTCACTCAATTGTTTCTGGTATCTTTCCTTATCAATAAAAGATAATAAAAACTTGATAATTTTCTTGAAACTGTCTTTCGTCAGCAACTCATCGGAGGAAAGATTGCTGAAAATATCGATAAACCCATTATAGATAGCGTTGTCCTTAGTCGCCAATTCGGTAAAGAAAAGACGACACATATCACTTATACCTTGATCTGGATTCTCCAAACATTTGGCCATTTCTCCCAGCTGACCCTTCACCTTTACTTGGCCAGCCAAAATCAAAAATGTGACTGTCATCAAACATGTTCTTTGAACCATTAGATCGTCGTCGTGTAAACGACGGTATAAATAATCGGTGTTCTCGTCCACCAGATTATTAAAGCACACAGCCATATCACCCAAAGCAAGAACTGCATTTGAACGAATGATAGGATCTGGTGATTTCTCCATGACAGTAATCAATAAAGGAAGGCTCTTTTCACAGTATCTAGATGATAAACACATCAGTTTTTGTAAACAAAGAGAAGCTGTTCTTTGAAGCATAGGGTCACTAAATCTAGAAGAGTTAGATACAATTTCTTCAACAATTGGACAAAACTTTCCAAGCAAAGAATTTTCGTGGAAAAGAAGTTCGTTTTCTTTCACGAACTGGATAGCATCAGTGAAGTCATCTTCATTCGTTCCTCCAATCATTGCTAACTCACTTTCCTTCACTGCATCTAAATTAGAAGTATCTTCAGTGTTCTCACTTTCCTTTTCTTTTTGCTCTTCTTTTTGATTACGTTTGGAATTTTCACTGGCAATTTTTCTTTTCTTGAATTCAGTTTCACACTTTTCTAAATAGACTAATGTTCTTATAGCTACCTGGCCCACAATGAATAATAATTGACTTAAAGAAGTTATTGGAGAAAAATCTTGTACAAGTACGGAATCGTCAGTACTCTCAGGTTTACCAAACGTCATCATTGTTTTTTCTCGAATAATATTGGATGAAACAATATCTGGTTTTGACGATATAGCGAATAATGCATCAAGAGCTTGCTCACACATCGGGTAAAATTCATGGTTGGTAGTGTAGGTCACAATCTTACTATAGATTTTTTTCACAGCTTCCTCCTCGTGTTGCTCATCTATTGCAGCATTTGGACTTAATTGATTTTGTGAAACCATTCTGCGTAGTGCAATACATGAATACCGACATAGGATCATATCGTTCCCCCCTATTTCACCAAGTCCAATATTCAAAAGTAAATCCATTCCTTTCAATATGATATCATTATTTGCTAGAGCTAACATTCCTAATATGATAACAGACCCATGATATTGTGATTGTGAGTATTTTTGAGGGGTAGTATTAAGATCTGATGCAGAATTATAAATTTCCCATAACATGTTGATGGTAGGTTCTTTGAATAACCCTTGTTCATACATCATGCACAGTAGTTTTTCCAATGAAGCCAAATCGGCAACTGAAGCACCAATAGTTAGATCTACTAAGTTAATAGCAATATATGAAGCGCTTTGCCTTTGAGTATAATTTTCAGGAACAGTTAAAAACAATTGTTGGTAACAGTTAATTAAATGAGAACAAATACTAGTACCTTCATCGTTGGTGCCTCTTATCCAAACAAGATGTAACATTTTCTTGACAGCCAATTTACTTGGTTCTAAATCAAAAGCATCTGTAAGAACTAAGAAATCCATTGCTTCTAACACTTCATTTCTGTTCTTAGAGAACAAAAGAGTGGATATACGTTCAATTGATTCATGAATATCATTAATGAACTCAATGGCATCCCTATAATAAACAACCAGTAGTTTTAATTTTATTTTAACCGTTGAGTCTCCATTGGTAACAGATTCACTTTCAATTCCTTCAGTTTCCTCGTCCATATTATCTATATCAGGAGAATCTTGTGAGTCTGAAAGATTAGATAAATTTGTCTCTGCTTCTTGTAAACGGGCTTTCCAATGTTTTAAAGTTAATTGTGTTCCATGAATACCACTGAAGGGGTGTTTTAAAAGAATTTTGGATAAAAGTTTGATAGTATTTCTTCTCACTAGAGAAGATCTATCAGATAATGATCTGACCGCCAATTTTGTAAAACTAACACGCTTATCGTTTAATTTTATATTTAAATCAACAAGTTTGAGAGAACCTTGTATAGCCTTTGTTCTTACATATGGATTTGAATCTTGGTATCTTTCTTCCATTAATTCAATCAAGACAGTAATCTGTTGTTCATAGTGTTTAAAATTATCGGCATCTTGAGCCAATTGTGAAATAATATTACCACATGCTTCAACAATTGCTGATCTCAATGTTGTGGAACTATTATTAAGTAATCTAATTAATAATGACATTTGTCTTAACATGATAACGGGAGATAATTCAGAAAGTTTGATTAAAAAATTTGAAATAGATTTTGGTCCAGTGGTATCTTTAGCACTAAATTCTCTAGTACTAATTTCTTTCAATAGATCTTCAGTTAATTGAGGGAAATTATATTCTGTGTATAATAATGTTAATAATTCAGCATTAAAATTTGAAAGATGTAGAAAATATGTTAAATTGGACATGATGGCAGTTTGAGCACTTTGACTTTGTCCATGACTCTTAACAGAAACACAAATGATTCTTTGAATAAACATTTTCAATGCAGGTAGTTTTATTGATGCCTCCACTTCTATCAGTGAATATAATGGTCTCATAAATAGTCCAATGAATAATTCTTGTTCAGGTGTAGTTTGGAAAATAGTGGAAAGATTAATTTCTAACACTGCCAGTATAGTTTCACATAGGGATTCAATTTGATTGCAAGATCTTTTAAACAATTCTATTTTCTGAGTGGAAATGGTACTACCGTTTGTTCCCTTTTTACTTCTATTTAAACTTGAATGTGATGCAGCTTCGTGAACATCTTCCTGTTGGAAAAATAAAAGAACATGTGTTAAGTAACCGTATGCTTCCAGGAAACATTTCCATTGTGATACTAGATCAACAATTTCATTATAATTTGAATTATTAGAAATGTTGTTATGAATATCTCGAGCTAAATTTTGTGATGAAGATGCCACTAGATAAGTTAATTGAGTTTGAAGTTTTGGAGATAGATGTGGGAATCCCTGACAAAGATCAACAAGTAATTCAAAAGTATCTTGATCTTCTATTTGTTCTGGTGAAATGGCTAATTTATCTATAGCTGAATTTAATGCATTAGAAGGATTATCAACTGGTAAAAGAGATTTCTTGTCAGTGGTTTGAAATCTTGTCAGATACTCTGACAAACTGAAATCTAGCATTCTATATTGCTAATATGGGAATGTTGTAATATGTAATGGATGTGGGACAATAAACTTTCAATATATACAAAATATTTTTATTATTTGTTTAACTTTTTTTTGTTGATCTAAGCGATGCGTTTTGTTTTGATGTATCCTGTTACGTGAAGAAACAGTTAATCAAGCTTCAAAGTATTGTGTAGTTTCAATTGAAGGAATGTATTGAATAGAAACGTATCTTTATGAACTGCCAAAATTAGTTCAAAAAAAAAATTAATAAAAAAATTAATTTGATTTCGCCCAGGATCGAACTGGGGACGTTCTGCGTGTTAAGCAGATGCCATAACCGACTAGACCACGAAACCATACTAATTTATGTTTTTTGTTAAATTTGAGGAAGACAGGTTTGTCAATATTGATCATGCGTTGATGTTTAAAACGTTGTCAATTTGGGTTTAAATGGTTATAAAAATGTTTTCTTTGGTTCTAATGTTGTTGATAATCACTGTAAAATACCTCAATGCAAGCTGGTTGGCTTGAATAAAGAAATACGCCAACTTTATCAAAACCCATCGTATTATTAACAACATTTGACATTGTTGTTGTAGACTATGTTTTAATATAAGGCACTGAGTAGATTAAACAGTTGATAAATAATATTTTAAACAGTTAATTAATTGGTAAAGACGTATACACGAACCACTGTTGAAGAGAATAACATATAAATTTTCACTCTGCGCTAAATAAACGACATTTACTTACAATAATGTTATATAATAATCGTTCCTATTCAAAAATATACTTTGCTAACCCCTTGATGTATCTCAAATTGATATTAATTTAAAAAGGTAAGTTTTTATTTATATTTTATACTTCATTGTGTATAAATATCACCTTTCCAATGACATCAGAACCTCAAAACATGAAAAATTTTTCCAAAAAAAAATAATATAAGATATAGTTTATTATGAAATGAAATTATATACAATTTGTTACGTATATATGTGATATGATTTTCTAAAAAAATTATTTTTGCCAGCAAAAAAAGTTTTCAAACAATAAAATATGTCTTTAATATAACACTTGTGAATTGTTATTATTATTATTATTATTTTCATTTATTGTAGATTGAGTATCAAAGTTTAATGATTGTAACATTCTTGGATTTGATTTAATATTATTAAATGATTTTTCATCTGATGTAAAGAAACAATATGAATTTAATAAATTTTGATAATCCATTTCCTTGGGTCTTAAAGAAAGATCTAACCCTGTAGATGAATAAGTTGTTGTAGTAATTATATTACTCCCATTTTCTTCTGTATCTCGTAATGAAGAAGAAGAAGAAGAAGAAGATGATGATGAATTTGAAGATGCATTAACGTTAATATTTTTCAAATTATGTGAAATTATTAGGGTATCAGTAGAGTTATTAACGTTGTTATTATTAATGATATTATTCATTATATTTTTGTTATTGTTGTAATACATTGGTGTATCAGTAATTATACTTTGTTGATCATCGAACAAGTTGTTGTTACTGTTATTTGTTAAATCGAATGAATTAAGTTCAATACTTTGTTGATCATCAGAATCTTGATTAAAAGAATTATAATACAAAATATCATCTTTAACAGTCATTAGTGAATCGTTGAAATCTTGTAATGGTGATAAATCACTTAATGATGATGATAAAGAAGATGATAAAGATGGAGTATTAATTGATGAAGTTATAATTGGTGGTAATGCATCATAAAATGGTTCAATTAATTCATTAGAAATATTTTCATTAGTGTTTTGGAAAGATGTTAACACTTCATTTAAACTTGTTGGTTTAATTAACGTTGTATCATTATGATATAAATGTTTTAATGGAGATGTATTATAATAATCAGTGTCATCACTAAATTTTCTTGATGGTTTTTTATTAATACCATCAGTTAAATGAATCTTATGTGATAATGTGGTAGATACTAAAAAATCTGAAAAAAATGATGAAGATGACGAGGATAATTGTTGTGGTGGTGGTGATGATGATGCGGTTTTAGGTTGTTCTATAATATTTGAATCATTAATTGTTGTGACTAATAAATTTAATTGATAATTTTGATAATTATTATTATCATAATAAGTTTCATTATTAACATCATAACGACAACATAATTCAATTTTCAAAGGGCATAAAGTTTTCTTGTCATTGGCAAATAAAATTTTTTTATATTTTAAGAAATAATTGAATGAATCTAAATTAATAATGAATTGAAATTGATCTAATTGATTATTAATTGATTTATTGTAAGTGGCTGTAATGTAATGAATGTCAGACCACCCATTGAATGTAAATTTAATTTCAATGTTTTTCTCAAAATTTAAATTTTCCACAAGGATTAAACCTTGTAATTTATTTGTTTGTGGTAATTGTTTTAATGAATGTAATTTAATGTTACCGCTATTGTTATTGTTAATGTTTGAATTAATTAATTCCCAATTTTGCACTGTGAACGATGTATCATTAACCACGTTCCCGACAAACCCATTTAATATAGTCTTATCATCATCATCACTGTCACTGTCTACATTATCTGAGTCTGAATCGTAATCGTAATCCAAATGGAATGCATTATGCTTTAGCAATATGGGGAAATGATGATTGTTGTTAAACCATAAATCGTTATCATCGTCTAACAAATCTATGTGGTTAATGTTATAATCGTGATTGTCCACGGGTGTCAACTCTGGGGAACACTCATTAGAGATAGAGATTGGTTTATCCGTGGTGTAAAAATTCTTCACCGTGGTCAATTCCGGAGCGAATCTTACCATTTTGCTGGACGAGGATTCACTGGAACTGGACGACACTGTTCTGGACAGTTTCAACGACGATCTTAGTTTCTTCATGTTGGCCATAATTGCGAGTGGTGAGTTGTAACAAGAACAAACAAACAACAAAGATGTTGCAACCCGAGTATATATAGTTGCAACACCAAACAAACCACGCAAGGGGATCTGGTTGCAACAGAGAAAAACCAATTTTAAACTTCGCACGCGAGAACAATAGCACAGTGCGAGCCCCAGAAACGCCCGCAGGGGAAACACGCCCACTATCGCTATCGCGTTGCACCCGGGCGGGGAAGATCGCTGCGGGCGTTTCTGGGGGTATCACGCTGCTCGAACCCCGAGGCGCAGAAAGTGCCGCAGAACAGCAACACCAGCTGATGTTAGTTCTCCACATTGCAGAAGTCAGAGAGAGTAAACACAGTAGAGTAAACACAGTAAACACAGCAGAGTAACACTGTAGCAGTAGTGTAAACAAACCCCCACGCGCGGTGGCTGGTGCGATAACAACACTGTACGATAGTATATTTGTTGCATGTGAACACACGGGGTATCTGTGGCTGCCCCTGGCTGGAACAATAGTGAAAATTCTTCACTGGGAATTCTTCACTGTGGCGGTTCTTATTTCCCCGGGGACCCGGCCGGTTCGTCGCATGTGATGTGGGCACTCCCGTGTCACCCGCCACGGCGTGTCCCGATTAGGAATATTAATTGTGGTCATTTCGTTGAAAAATTATTGAACAGATCTGTTTACACCTTGATCCTCTGGACAAGAGCAACTAACACACGATGTCCTTCGACAGACCAGAGATATACAGCGCCCCCGTGTTGCAAGGCGAGTCCCCCAACGACGACGACAACACAGAGATTATCAAGTCGTTCAGAAATTTCATCCTGGAGTTTAGAATCGGTGCACAATTCGTCTACAGAGATTCATTGAGAAATGCATTGTTATTACAAAATTACGCTTTGACGGTGGATTTGGAACATTTGATCGGGTACAATGATGACTTGTACAAGAGACTGCTGGATGAACCTTCGGATGTGATACCATTGTTCGAGAATGCCATCACACAAGTCGCCAAGAGAATTACTGTATTGGATAATGCTTCGACCACCACTGACGCAGCTTTAATACCTAATTTCCAATTGATCCTCACTTCAAGAGCTAATCAAGTCGCTTTGAGAGAATTGGACTCAGAACATGTCTCCAAGATTGTTAGATTATCTGGTATCATTATTTCCACTTCAGTGTTATCTTCTCGTGCCACTCATTTACAATTAATGTGTAAAAATTGTAGACACACTACATCATTAACAATCAACAATTTTAATTCAATTAGTGGCAACTCAGTAAGTTTACCACATTCATGTTTATCCAATAAGCAAACCGCTACAATGGATAATGGACCCATTGGTACCAGTGGGACAGTGGACACCACTAAGAATTGTGGACCGGACCCATATTTAATCATTCATGAATCTTCCAATTTCATTGATCAACAATTTTTAAAATTACAAGAAATTCCTGAATCTGTACCAGTGGGGGAAATGCCCAGAAATATTACCATGTCTTGTGATAGATATTTAACTAATAGAGTTGTACCAGGTACTCGTGTAACCATAGTAGGGATTTATTCAATTTATAATGCTAAAAAAATGGGATCCAGTGGGAGACAAGATGGGTCCAGTGGTGTAGCCATTAGAACTCCTTACATTAAAGTATTGGGTATTCAAACTGATGTGGATACTGCATCATTTGCCAATTCTATTACAATGTTCTCCGAAGAAGAAGAAGAGGAATTTTTACAAATGTCAAGAAGACCTGATATTTATGAATTATTAACAAGATCAATTGCTCCATCAATTTTTGGTAATGAAGATATTAAGAAAGCTATTGTGTGTCTCTTAATGGGTGGATCCAAAAAAGTGTTACCTGATAATATGAGATTAAGAGGTGATATTAATGTATTGCTTTTGGGTGATCCAGGTACAGCTAAATCACAATTATTAAAATTTGTAGAGAAAATTGCCCCCATCGCAGTGTACACTTCAGGTAAAGGTTCATCTGCTGCAGGTTTAACCGCAAGTGTACAAAGAGATCCAGTGACAAGAGAATTCTTCTTAGAAGGTGGTGCTATGGTATTAGCAGATGGTGGTGTTGTATGTATTGATGAATTCGATAAGATGAGAGATGAAGATCGTGTGGCCATCCATGAAGCTATGGAACAACAAACAATCTCTATTGCTAAAGCTGGTATTACCACTGTGTTAAATTCAAGAACAAGTGTCCTTGCCGCGGCAAATCCAATTTATGGTCGTTATGATGATTTAAAATCACCAGGTGAAAATATTGATTTCCAAACAACAATTTTATCTCGTTTTGATATGATTTTTATCATTAAAGATGAACATAATGAAGAACGTGATATCTCTATTGCCAACCATGTTATTAATATTCATACTGGTAGAACCACACAACAACAACAAGATTTAGAAAATAGTGGTCAAGAAATTAGTATACAAAAGATGAAAAGATATATCACTTATTGTAGATTAAAATGTGCCCCCAGATTATCTGTCGCGGCCGCAACAAGATTATCAGCAGAATTCGTTACCATTAGAAAACAATTATTAATTAATGAATTAGAATCCACTGGTGAAAGATCATCTATCCCAATTACCATTCGTCAATTGGAAGCCATTATTCGTATCAGTGAATCATTGGCAAAATTAGAATTATCTCCAGTGGCCACTGAAAAACATGTTAATGAAGCTATTAGATTATTTCAAGCATCCACTATGGATGCTGCATCACAAGATCCAGTGGGTGGGTTATCTCAAACTGATGGTGGTAAAAATGTTATGGCTGAAATTCGTCAAATTGAACAAGAATTAAAGAGAAGATTACCAATCGGTTGGTCCACATCTTATCAAACTTTAAGAAGAGAATTTGTGGAATCAAATAAATTTTCTCAACCTGCATTAGATAAAGCATTGTATGCCTTAGAGAAACATGAAACAATTCAATTAAGACATCAAGGTCAAAACATTTATAGAAGTGGGGTTTGATATATATATATATATTGAAATTGTATAAAGTCTTGTAACAATAATAATTTTAAAACTGTTTTTTTGAAAGTGGGTAAAAAAAAAAATTTTTGAAATGTATAATACATTTAACCTGTTTTTTCAATGAGTGGATAAACAAAACACACCAATACCACATATAATGTCGTATGTTACTCATTCAATTCATTAAACTATACCTTTGAAACTTTCTATACTAACAAAATTCAATTTATTTTTGATTACAGTGAACAATTATTAGATCGTCCAAAATCTGAACTTACAAGAGAAGAGCTAGAACAATTAGAAGAATTCGAATTTAAACATGGTCCCATGTCACTTATAAATGATGCAGTGGTATCAAGAACTCCAGTGATTATATCTCTTAGGAATAACCATAAGATTATAGCGAGAGTGAAGGCATTTGATAGACATTGTAATATGGTCTTAGAAAATGTTAAAGAACTTTGGACAGAGAAAAAGGGAACCAAGACTTTAAATCGTGAAAGATTTATCAGTAAATTGTTTCTAAGGGGTGATTCAATTATTGTGGTATTGAAGGCTCCCGTACAGTAAATAAACAACAAAAATTCCAATATGAAAAAAAATTGTACTCTACCCTTGATCAATAATCTCCAATTAGTAATGGCTCATTACCAGATTCCTTTTGTAATATAGTTGGGTTGTAATATCACCATTTTCGAAAAGTTTTGACAATATTATCTGCATAAGTTAATATATATATATATGTATATTACCGTTCTTTTATCACGAACTTTATAGATTTTATTGTATAGAAAAATAAACAGAATTTGCATTCACTCACACATGTTTAATTTCTATTCTCTGCAAACCATTCACTAAAATTATTCGCAATGATACAATAAAATATTCCATGAGGAAATGCTATCAACAAATTTGAAAGAAGATGTATAAAGAAATCAAGTAGTTTTTCTCAGTCTGTCGATCTAATATAAATTCAGATGGATGTTAATGTAAGTTATTCTCTAGATTGGAATACAATTATATTCCTTTAATCCGTCAGAAAATATTCTCTTTTAAAATTATATAGAGTTTTTATAATATACAATGTGTTACTTATAGAATTTATTATTTGAAATTTTTCAATGGATCAGCTTTAACATTTTTACGTTTAGTGACTTTACCTCCCTTCTTATTTTGACGACCCTTCTTAGGTTTATGGAATGGTACAAACCCAATTTTTTTACCAGTAGAGGATCTAGCAGATTCTGGTAACAGATATTCTGGAACTCTCTTCAAATGCTGTTGTACTCTGGCTGGATGTAATTCTTTATCATGTCTTAAACTTTGTAATTCTTTTGGATTCTCTTCAAAATGTCTTTTCAATTTTTCACTGGCTAATAATTCTTGTCTTAATTCTTTAATTCTTGCCTCTCTCACAGCGACTTGTGTAACAGCACGGAAACCATCTTCCATTCTATAACGGAAACCTTCAATTTGTTTAGGATCAAATGAGTAAGGTTGTAATTCTAATCCTAATTTACCTTGTTGTTTAATAATTCTGGTAAATATTTTTTCATCTCTTTTAGCAGTTAAACACATAGATGGTTTGTGCTTACCAAATTCTTTCAATGGGACAACAAATGAGATTGCAGTACCAGATTTACCAGCACGAGCTGTTCTACCAACTCTGTGTACGTATGCTTTAGCTGTAGTAGGTAAATCGAAATTCAAAACACATGCTACATTCTTGAAATCAACACCACGGGAAACACCGTATTCTTTATCCTTCTTAGTCTCTGTTTTCTTTGATTTCTTTTGTGGAGCATCATCCTTAGAGTCAGATGGTTTTGTTTCTTCAACCTTCTCTTCTACGACTTCTTCCTCTTCCTTTTCTTCTTCATCATTTTCTTTGAAATATTCAGCATCATCAGTGGCAATCAACAAGTGATAGAAATTCTTGTTGAATTGTTCCACAATATGTTGTCTAGAGTTTGAAGGTAATTCACTATTAAGAATACAAGATTTGATACCAAATTGTTCTAACACCAATTTCAATCTATAACCTCTATCAATGTTATTCACAAAGATTAATGTTTTCCCCTTAATCAAATTTAATTTGAAAATAACATAACATAATAAGAACTTATCAAATTCAGATGTTTTAACATAATATTGAATTAATTTGGATTGATCTTTATTTATTTCATCGTCATTGAATTTTAAAATTGCTGGTGAACGACAGAATTTTTGTTTCAATTCTTGAATATCATCATTTAAAGTGGCACTCATCAAAAAGGTTTGTAAGTTCTTCTTCAAAGGTAAATATTCAGCAATCTTATTCAAATCTTCTTGGTAACCAAAAGTTAAAACCAAATCGACTTCATCAATGACAAGGAACTTCAAATTTTCTAAAGAGACAGATTGAATCTTGGTTTCTAATAGATTGTTTAACTTACCAGGAGTGGCTACAATAATTTCAGGCTTTTCTAATAACAAAGCATTAAGAACAGAATTTGGCATATCGGAAGAAACGTTTAAAGTTCTAATATCTTTGGAACAATATAAAATCATTCTTTCTAAAACAGTGAATACTTGAGAAGCTAATTCTCTTGTTGGAACTAAAATAATACCTAGTGTGTTACTTTCGTTAATTTCATTGGCTGGCAAATATTTCTTGTAATCTAAAATTGTTTGAATAACTGGAATTAAGTATGACAATGTCTTACCAGAACCAGTGGCTGCCTTGGCAATAATATCTCTCTTTTGTTGAAGAGCTAATGGAACAGCGTGAGATTGAATTAATGTTGGATGCTTAAAACCTGCACCTTTCACTGCCTGTAATAATCTTGGATCCAGTTGAAATGATTCAAATGTGACAGAATCATCAATATAAGCCTCTGGTGCTAACTCTTTGACCGGTTTACTCATAGATGTAGTGTTGTTGATGATGATTATGGACAATCTTGAACAATAAACTAGTTATACCACTCACAAGGAAACACAATAATATCGAGATGAGATGCCCATCAAATTAAATTTTTCACATAAATTTTTGAATTTGTTCACAGCACAACGTTCATAGTGATAGAAAGAAAACAGTATATAATAGTAATAGGAATGTATCATTAAGTTAAATATCAATATGCATTGTATATAAGTCTATCAATTAACACAAGGTGGCTACCAGATCCGCACCAATATTCATAATGCTTTCAACTCTCCCCTTTAAAGGATTTGAATTACATTCTTCCAGTTTCATTTGTGAGAAATTAATACGCGCAGAATTCTTACCCATCGTTATCTGGCCAATGATGTCTTCATCGGTAGTTTCTATATCACCTTCTGATTTACTCAATAACACAGTAAAAGCTTCACCAAATTGTTCCTTGAATAGTTCAACAATTTGTTTTATCTTCCATGCCTGTCTTTGTTGTAAATCAACAATCGATTCATTCACAACCTCTGTTTTCTCGTCTGTATGTTCATGATTACAGGAATGACTACTCATCTTAACACTAGCTGGTGAAGAATCAACACTCATCAAGATAGCAACAATAGAATCAGCAATAGTGTCACTGATCAGATCTTGAGTCCATTCCAATATGGCAACATTACCAGTTAATGTCAATCGTATATCTCCCATTATCTGGAGCACAAGTTTTTCATCGTTTAGTACATCTTTCTTATCCTCCTTCTTAGGAACCATTTTATTGGTGATATTAGAATTATCCTGAAGCACAGTAATATCACCGAACATTTGACAGATATTCCAATACACCAATTCTTTCTTACAATTCACAACAACAGTTTGCCTCTCCCTTAAGATAGTTGTAGATAGTTCAGTATGATGTTCTCGAAGATCTGATAAGGAAACAAGATTCAAATCAAAGTTTTTATCATCAGAAACTAAAATACCAGACACAACAACATCCTCAGTCTTCACTTCATTTTCTGTGTTATCTGTTTCCACTTTTTCAATCTTCTCCTGTTCTTCATTTTCAGTATCTTTATTATTTTCATTCTGGGAAACATCCGTCTCTTCTTTTTGGATGTCATCTACAATATTACCAATGGCTTTTGCAATTTTCACACCCTTATATTCTAATTCAACTTCTACACAATTTCTCGGATTGTAAACGTGAACTTCATTTTCAGTTCCTTTTAGAGAAGAAAAATTGGATAATAGTGCAGACTTCAGACGACCCATAGGATTAGATTCACCATGAACTAAAATGATATTACTAGCGCTAATTTTTTCAATGAAGTCTAAGTTTTCTTGGAAATCGACATGGGCCGCAAATGAAATTTCTTCCACTTGACAACGTCTTGGAATTGAGATTTCTGGGTTAGCATTAGATGGAATAGTATCTGGCTCTAACATGATATATTTAGCCATAGTACCTTCAACAGAATAACCTGTGATTAATACTAAATTCTTATCTTCAGGGCACCATTTTTCCAAAAGATCTCTTGATAATCCACTTTGTAACATACCCGGAGATGCTAACATTACACTAGGACCAAAATCTTGGAAGGATTCTAAATTTTTCAAATATGATATATTTTTAAAGATGAATGGGTTGGTTTGTGAATCTCTAAACTTTTTACGGATATCATCGTTCATCATATTCACATATGTTTGGAAAACACTCATACACTTTTTGGCCAAGTCTGATGCATAATATATAGGTACTTGGCCACCACCTAATTCATCAGAATGTTCTTGCCAATATTCATCTAGAATCAACATAATTTCTTGAGCTCTCCCTAACGCAAACACAGGCATCAATACTCTACCACCTCTGCTCACAGTTGTATGAATCAATTGGGTCAGTTTTTTTTCTTTATGTAGTCGTGGCTCATGTGTAGCAGTACCAAATGTAGATTCTACGATTAAAATATCAGATGATTGTGGTGGTACTTCAGCAGAATTTAAGTGACGATCCATTTCTCTTGAGTAATCACCTGTAAACAATACTCTTAACCCACCAATTTCAATTTGGAACATTGCAGCCCCAAGAACATGTCCTGCATGGAAAGCTGTGAATTTTATACCATCCACCTCCATTGTTGAATGATAATCTATAGTTTCGATTTTATCAAATGATTCCACTAAATCTTCATCTGTATACAAGGAGTCCTCGTTTCCTGCACTTCGGTCGTTACCTATACTGGTAACTCTAACAAAATCTCTTAGTAACCATCTATAAATGGCTTTAGTTGGGTGTGTCATGAAAACTCTTCCCTTGAATGCTGTCCTTTGCATAACATAAGGTAGAGATGCAGCATGATCTAAATGGAAATGCGATATCAGTAGTATATCTACAGTTGACAGGTCAAAATCATCATAGAATGGTAATGATGCCATACCTTGATGTGCTGGATGAACACCAGCGTCTAGTAAAATAGTTTTACCTTTATATTGAAGTATATGCGAGGATCTCCCAACTTCATTCCCCCCACCTAAAGAAAAAAACTTGAATGCAGTATTTGAAGGTTTCGACATATTGAATTAGAATGGATCTATACAGTTTTCCCAATGTCTTCTTAAAGTTATAGTGCTTCATGTTTATAATTGAATTTTTTTCCAGAGCGAGAAAATATATATTTCTTAGTAAAGCTATTAAGTAAATAAAACATTATAAATTAATCGTTAAAAAAGTATATATAAAATACATCTATTATATCTATCATTAAGTCAAGAAGCCGTAATCATCATTAACCGTCCAAAATTCTTCTGTTTGATTAGAAGGTGCCATATTTTCCCAAGAGGAATTTGGTTGTTCCCTTGTATTTAAAGGTTTACTACTATTATTTTCATTACTATTAGTAGCATCTTTACCGTGATGTGACCTAACACTCTGTTGCCCATTTAGGTTATCGCCGGAGTTATGTTCTTGCATTACATGGTATTGTTGTGGGAATTGTTGTTGTGGCAGCGGTTGTTGTTGTTGTTGAGAATATGGAAATTGTTGTTGTTGTTGTTGTTGTTGTAATTGTTGTTGGTTGTAGTGATACGGAACCTGTAACTGTGTCTGACCTGCAGTATTTTGTGTTGTTGTGGTAGGGTTATGTGACATCGAGTCAGTAACGGAATTACCAGTCCATACAGAAATGTTATTAATCATTTCATGAGTACCATTACTGAATAGTATGGTTTCAGTGGGATTAGGAGCTACTGTATATGTTCCTATGGACAGAGGAGAGGAATTAGAAGATGTTAAGGATGTTTGACTTCCTCTATGAGCTGTCATATTTTTAGGTTTTGAAATACTATTTGTTGAAGATGTGGGAGTGAAAGTTCGCACACTCGACATATTTGAGGAGATGCCTGTCGAATTCATTATTGGAGGTCTTCCATCTCTGGTTAAGTTAGCATTCATACTAGCCAAGATATGATTATTTTGTTGCTGTTGTTGCTGTTGCTGTTGTTGTTGCTGTTGCTGTTGCTGTTGCTGTTGCTGTTGCTGTTGCTGTATTTGTTGTGGTATTTGAGGTGGTACCATAGGATATTGTGATTGCATTTGATGTGGCTGCATTTGATTATTATATTGGGGTATATTTCTCGTACCAATGGGCAAACCATCCTTTCTATTATATGCCCCATTCCCTAATGATGCTAAATATGCTTGTAAATTTTGTTGAGCGAGCTGTTGTTGCATAAATGCTTGTTGTTGGAATATTTTCCAATCAAATTCATTTGAATTTGCTGGTTTCTTTATCATATATTGCTGTGCTTGATTCAATTGATTTTGATCTTGATTTTTTCCCACTGCAGTCATGTTATTCATTGAAGTAGGTTGAACGGTGGACTCTTCCTTTTTCGTTTTATTATCCATTTTGGTTAACAAATGAGCCAAACCTTGTGGTAAAGTTTCCTTTTCCAATGCTCCTTGTTTCTTTTTGAATAATTTTTGTTCTTCAACATCAACTTGAGAATTTTCAACAAATCCAGCATGTTCTTCAGCTTGTCCCTTCCCAAATACTCTTTGTCTTGCAGGAGGCATACCTTTTGTATCACCATCAGAGTTACCTTCACTGTCACTACCATTTGCTTGAACTTGTATTTCACCATTTACATTAGTTGTAGTGTTTGCAGTGTTGTTTTGGGGAACAAAACTCTGTTGATGATTTGAAAGTGATGTTTTAAAATTGTTTAAATAAATCAATTCAGAAGAATTTGGACCACATCTTTCAATTAAATTCCCAATAGTGGCATTCATTAATTGATCAAACGTGTCTCTAAACACTCTAGCAAATTTTGATCTTTCTGTCATAACATACAGACACACAGAGCATGCTCTTAAATCATCCATATTTGAAAATAAACCAGCACTAACCAATGGTCTTGTATGTTTAGAGTCATCACCTAATGTTTTTCTTCTTTCATCATCATAATTTCTTGCTAACCACATACAATATACTAAAGTAACACCTGCCACAAAAACTGTATGAACGGCAGGAGTAGAATGCCCACTTACTGTCTTTTGATGGAATATCTTATACAATTGACAAATCTGACCGGCAGCTGCTTGACATTCTCTAAATAATCTATCCTCTGGGGTTAAAAATTCTAAGAAAGGTTGAATAAGTAATCTTACTGATCTGTAATAATATAATTTTAAAGTTTCATTTTCAAAATTTTTGACATGATTAGTTGAACATGAGGCTCTCCATAGTTCCAATTGTTTGAAATAATCATTGACCAAGGATAATTTTTTTTTATCTGCGGATCTTGCAGCTTTTTTAGTCTTTGGTAATATTGATAATTGTTCCACAAAATTAGATTCAATACGACGTAATTTTAAAGATTGATTAATGAAATGAACCCCCTTAACACGTGTATTCTTTGTATTGAAAGAATTTTCATCGAATAAAGGTAAATCAATTTCAGATTCATCGATGGTGTATGGTTTCCCCACAGCCACACAAATCATTCTTTCCAATAAATAAACACACCAAAATAATCTTAATTTTTTATTAGCAAATTGATCATTGGGAACCCATTTATTTAAATGTAATTTTGTCTTACAAATAAACATAATATCTTTAATAATTTCATATAGAACCATGGAATCTCTATCTGTTCTTAAAAGGTACAATAACAATAAAGTTAAGATTTCCACTTTTTGCACATAATTCAAATTCATACCACATTTTGTAATATGTCTCACTGCTGTACTAAAATAACGATGAGGTGGCAAACCTTTATATTTCCCCGTGGTCATTTGCATATAAGCACTAATACTAAACACTAACCACATTCTACCCGATGAGAAATGGAATTCATTAGTGGAATATGAATAAATCATATTTTTAGTGTAATGATCATGGAATGAATAAATTTCTTCTTCATCTAATAATGGATATTTAAATTGTAATCTTGTAAAGAAAGTCTCTAAGAAAGATCTTGATAATTTGGCATCAAATTCAAAAGCTGGATCATAGGGGAAATAATCTTTAGCAAAATATTTGGCAAAGATACATTTATTAAAATCAATGGAATCTAATGAATCAGAAGCCAATGCTGGTATCTTATTTTCATCATTAATCAATCTATTAACTATTGGATTTGGAGAAGCATTTCTTGTTGAAACGGATGATGACGTATTTGTTGATACTTCACTATTTGATTCATTGGGTAAATTTTTCTCTAAATCATCAATTTCACCTAGTAAGTGGGTTATCTTTTTATATTGTTGTAATCTTTTGGAGAATACCACACCACCAATGGGTAAATCAATTAATTTTTCTAAATATCGTAATTTCCTTTCAATAAATTCAGTGTATTGATCTTTATTAGGAATCTTTTCTGTGCTATCTGGTTTTTGAATACGATTACTACCATTAGATTGTTTCCTTTTATTTATTTTATTAGATTCCATTTCAGACGGTATACTAAATAAATTTGAATCAGGAGAATTATCATTTAATTGTGGTGTGGTTACATCAGATATAGGAGGTGTTATTGTATTTATTGGCATTAAAGGTATTATCTTGTTATTATTATTATTATTATTATTATTACTACTATTATTATTATTATTATTATTATTATTATTATTATTATTATTATTATTATTATTATTATTATTATTATTATTAT
>PPOP03000060.1:0-50222 GCA_003708535.3 Kazachstania bromeliacearum | reverse complement strand
GTGGGACGGCTTGCACATAAGTCGTACTACCAACCACTAATACAGAACCATTGGTTGTAGGGTAGTACGAGATCATGTCGATATCCACTTCCCCGTTGGGTTTAGTGGTTGTGGTTGTGGTCACTGGTGGAACCTTAACTGTTGAAGTAGTTGTACAGTACGTAAGAACACTACGTCTGGTACTTGGAATATAAGAAATGATATCGATGTCCACTTCCTTATTAGGTAAGGTCGTAGTGGTGGTCGTGACTGGTGGCAATATGAATGTAGAAGTGGCAACACCAGTAACTAAATGTGAATTACTAGTACTAGGGAAATAAGATACCACTTCTGTCTCAATTTTCCCATTCTTATCTTTAGTCGTAAAAGTAGTAGCAGGTGGGGTTGTAAAAGTTAACCTTCTAATATCATACGCGCACTTTTTACTTTGCAAACCTGGTGCAGGATAAAACAAACTATCATATCCTCCAGCATTGTTTGGGATTAAGTCACCACCATATATCGTGTCAATCCCACATCCAAAAAAAACTATATCAGGTCCAATTACTTTTCCATCTATATGAAAATTAAGAACACCGAGATCTGAAGACCAAGATGTAGTTGCGCCAGCATCTGATGATGTCATATAAGTTAACTTCATATACGTCACACTATCATGAAATGGAGCGTATAACAGATTAGTTAATTGTTGGTTTACGACAATTCCCGTTTTATATATATCGAATATCTGATCCCCGCTAATTGACCCTGTATTCAATATTAAACTATTTTGATTACTGGTAACTATCCCTGCACCTGTTATTGGTGCATCGAATATAATCCCACCTTGGTAATAAGGTCTTGGCCCTTCTGGAAATTTTACTGTAATTGGTATAGATCCCACAGTATTTATAGTACCGCTATTTTCTACACTGGATCCACTATCACCTATATGTAAGAATGATCGAGCTTGGGACAAGTTAATAGTACCAGAATTCACAAAATCCCCACTGGATGATAAAGTACCATTTTGGGTAGCAGAGTCCATTGATGTGTATCCAAATGTACCACTGTTATCAAAACTCTTTGGTGTAATTTGAAGAGAAGCATTATCAGTCGGATTAGCATTGGTGATTTCAATATCACCTTTGTTGGTTAAAGTGGCAGTACTGGCGACTTTCAATGTAGAAATACCATTAGTAGCATCACCTGTGATGACTAAAGTACCTTCCACGTCGATATCGCCGTTGAAGATGTATGAGGATCCACCTGAAAGGACCAGCGTCTTGCCCACCTCGACCGTGATGGGTTCATTAAATGTTTGGTCACCAGAAAGTGTGGTGTCCGCAGCAACGTCCAGAGCAAGAACTGCCCGGAGCAAGTTAAAATATAGAAGCGATCTTAATATAACCGTCTTCATCGTTTGTGTTTCAATATTATTTTAGTGTATGGTGTCTTGGAAAGAAAGTAAATTACAAATAAAAGGAACAGGAGGAAAATTAAATGCAAGCTCTTATGTAAGAATGAGATGTAGATACACGGCATGTATGACACCGATACATCCCGGTTTTAAAGTTTTGTGGTGAGTTTTGGAATATAGAGAGAAATCTACAGAGTTTTCTTAGCAGCAGAATGTTAGGTAAAACTCATAATATTTCTGTATTCTATTATTTTAAGAATACAATGGAATTTGGGGTAACTAACGTAAATCTTTTCGTAAAAGTTAACCATTACATCACCTTCACCGTACTATAGATACTAATATTTTTGCCATGTTAAACAAAACAGAAATAACTCATACGTAAATTTCACTTCTGCACGAAGTTATCTGAGCGGAAGTTTCTCGGTCCAAAGAGAAAGTAACACTGAAAAAGTAACCATATTTCCGCAACTGAAAAATTTTCAATAGGGGTAAACACATGGCAAGTCAGTACCAATTACTAATCCCAAACTTTATTTTGAATTGAAAAATGGCCTGTTCGATAATCAGTAAAACAACCGCAGAGAGAATTTGTCAAATTCAAAAAAAAAGCGGAAGGGATTTGCGTTTTTTCCTGTTTCCTTGTTGAGTAACAAGAAGGCAGTGCAGAACGTTACAACCGATACAAAGTTCCTGATTATAGTGACTTGCGTGTGTTCCCCAATTTAGTAATGTAATTGAATTTCTCTCAAATTTAAAGTCCCCACTATCCGGAAAGGACCGAAAGTTATGTTCAATTAGTGTCTTCTTGATTTAATACATGGATGTAAACCTCCGTGTGATTCGGTGTCAAGGAACTATCGTTTATATTCCGATGTCTTTTATATAACTAATCGTTCATTCTACTATGCATATTATGTACCTGAAGATAAAAGTTTCCCTTCAAATAAGTATCGGAAACGAAGTAGAACATAAAAACGTTATTCAACAAAAAAATACTAACAAAAAAATCTCCGCGACGGGGAATTGAACCCCGATCTAGCACGCGACAAGCGCCAATTCTGACCATTAAACTATCACGGATTTTGAGAGGAAAGAGAGCACTCACGCTGGGGGTCGAACCCAGAATCTTCTGATTAGAAGTCAGACGCGTTGCCATTACGCCACGCGAGCTCAATTTCTGATTGGTTTGGATTTCCCACGATTGTCACACCAATAAGACAGCACCATGTGATTGGACTGTTAAAGTGTTTATAAGTTGATCAATTCCCATTTATTTCTTACAAAAATACTTTTTGTAAACCGTCATTGGTGGGTTCATATACGAGTATAAAAATCAAACTGTTTTTCACCGCAGGAGGTGCAGATTTTTTCGACAAACGTATAAAAGCAGAGTTAGAAATGTACAGCACACTCCGAAACTTCCAATGAAAATAGTTAAATATTTAATAGATTTGAACCAACCTTCGTGGCTAACAATCTGGAAGTACTGCTGTGCTGATTAGCAATTGTAGCATTTGAGATTAATCCAAATTATAAATCTTCTCGACGTTCATAGTGATAATTGACATTTTAAATCGGTGGCAAAATCAATGTTTAAATTGAATGGAAAGGTAAAAGGAAGACCTTTACAAGTTGTAATATAAGCAGCCTTGGGACAACAAGATATCAGAATTATATAATGGCTGAAGAAACTGAACCAAAAGTTGTGGAGACTCCTGTCGATGAAAAACCAATTAAGAAAACTGATAAGAAGAAAGAAGAGGAGGAACAATTATCTGAAGAAGACTTGAAATTAAAGAATGATTTAGAATTATTAGTGCAAACTTTGAAAGAAGATAATACAACCTTGTATACTGCTTCTTTGAATCAATTGAAAGAATTTATTAAGAATTCAACCAGTTCAATGACTGCTGTGCCTAAACCATTGAAATTTTTACGTCCATCTTACCCAGATTTATGTAGTGTCTATGATAAATGGACTGACGTTGAAGCTAAATCATCTTTAGCTGATATCATGTCTGTTTTATCTATGACTTATTCTGATAATGGGAAACATGATTCCTTAAGATACAGATTATTATCACAAGTGGAAAACATTGAAAGTTGGGGTCATGAATATATTCGTCATTTAGCATTGGAAATCGGTGAAGTTCACAATGAAGCCATGGAAAAGGATGCTAACACCAACTCATCAGATGAAGATAATGATTTCACTGTCAATGAGGAATTCTCTAGAGATGATCTTTTACGTTTAACTGATGACATTATTCCATACTTTTTAAAACATAATGGTGAAGAAGATGCTGTGGATTTATTATTAGAAATTGAAGCTATTGGTAAATTACCTCAATTTGTGGATACTGATACTTATAAAAGAGTGTGTCAATATATGGTGGCATGTGTTCCATTATTACCACCTTTGGAAGAAAGTGCATTTTTGCAAACAGCTTATACAATTTATTTGTCTCATTCTCAATTAACTGAAGCGTTATCTTTGGCTATTAGAATCGGAGATGAATCTTTAATTAGATCCGTATTTGATGCTACTAGTGATCCTGTGATGCAACAACAATTAGCTTACATATTATCCACACAAAAAATTTCATTCGAATACGAAAATTTACAAGACATTATTGGTAACACTAAATTATCTGAACATTTCTTATATTTAGCTAAAGAATTGAATTTAACCGTTCCAAAAATTCCTGAAGATATTTACAAATCACATTTAGATAGTTCTAAATCTGTGTTCACTAGTGCTGGTTTAGATTCTGCTCAACAAAATTTGGCAGCCTCCTTTGTTAATGGGTTCTTAAATTTAGGTTACTCTAAGGATAAATTAATTGTTGATAATGATAGTTGGGTTTATAAGACCAAGGGTGACGGTATGACATCTGCCGTAGCTTCTATTGGTTCTATTTACCAATGGAATTTGGATGGGTTACAACAATTAGATAAATACTTGTATGTGGAGGAAACTGAAGTGAAAGCTGGTGCTCTATTAGGTATTGGTATCTCCGCCACTGGGGTTCATGACGGTGAAGTGGAACCTGCTTTATTGTTACTACAAGATTATGTGACTAATTCAAACACTAAGATTAGTTCTGCTGCTATTCTAGGTTTAGGTATTGCATTTGCTAGTAGTAAAAATGAAGAAGTCCTAGGTTTATTATTACCATTAGCTGCTGATACATCTTTACCAATTGAAACCTCTACGATGGCTTCTTTAGCTTTAGCTCATATCTTTGTTGGATCTTGTAATGGTGACATTACCACATCAATCTTAGATAATTTCTTAGAACGTAACGTCACAGAATTAAAGACTGAATGGGTAAGATTTTTAGCTTTATCATTAGGTTTATTATATTTAGGCCAAGGTGAACAAATTGATGATGTCATTGAAACTTTAAGTGCAGTGGAACATCCAATGACCTCTGCTATCGAAGTTTTAATTAATGCATGTGCTTACACTGGTACTGGTGACGTTCTTTTGATCCAAGATTTATTACATCGTTTGACTCCAAAGCCAAGCACTAAGTCTGATGATGATGAAGATGAAGACCAGGATGAAAATGCAGAAGCCACTGGGTTAGAAGCTTTCTTAGGTGGAAACGCTGAAAGTGAACCTAAAGAAGAAGAAGCTGCTGGTAATGAAGACGACGGTGCTATGGATGTGGATGCTGAAGGTAGTAATGAACCTGAAGCCTCAGCCGATGCTGCATTAAGTATTGGTGAAGCCACTGAAAAGCCAGAATCTGCTGAGTCTGGTGTGAAAGAAGAAACCAAGACAGAAGAAGAAAAGACTGACGAAGATAAAAAGAAGGAAGAAGAGAAACAAGAAAAAGATACAAGTATGATAGATGAATTATCATTTGCTGTTTTGGGTATTGCATTGATTGCCCTAGGTGAAGATATTGGGAAAGAAATGTCTCTACGTCATTTTGGTCATTTAATGCATTACGGTAATGAACATATTCGTCGTATAGTGCCGCTAGCCATGGGTCTTGTCTCAGTAGCTGATCCACAAATGAAGGTTTTTGATACATTGACACGTTTCTCTCATGATTCTGATTTAGATGTCTCTATGAATTCTATCTTTGCTATGGGTCTTTGTGGTGTTGGTACTAATAACGCCAGATTAGCACAATTATTAAGACAATTGGCAAGTTATTACTCTCGTGAACAAGATGCTCTATTTATTACTAGACTATCACAAGGTTTAGTTCATTTAGGTAAAGGTACTATGACTATGGATATCTACAATGACGCTCATGTATTGAATAAAGGTACATTAGCTTCTCTATTGACTGTATTGGTCGGTATGGTTTCACCAAGTTTCATGTTAACACATCATCAATTATTTTACATGTTAAACAGTGGTGTAAGACCTAAATATATTTTGACATTAAATGAGGAAGGTGAACCAATTAAAGTAAATGTTCGTGTTGGTCAAGCTGTGGAGACCGTGGGTCAAGCTGGTAAGCCAAAGACGATAACGGGGTGGATCACACAATCTACACCAGTGTTATTGGGACATGGTGAAAGAGCTGAATTAGAAAATGATGAATATATTAGTTATACCAGTAACATTGAAGGTGTTGTCATATTGAAGAAGAATCCCGATTATAATGAGGAAGAATAAATAATAATTCATGTATAATTGTATAAAAGCAATAACTAATAATCTTTTAATAGTAAATGTTTATAATGTATTTTTTTTTTTGTTTTCACTATGATAGATATGTGTATGTATATAATCGTCATTAATAATGAGTTATAGATGTTAAATACATGAATGAAGTTTATTCGAAATCAGCTGCTTTAGCTGCCATTAATAACCCAACAATTAAACCTAACAGACCTAAAATGGACCCAAAAATTTCGACAACTAAGATTTTAACAAATAATGCAGAATCAGCAGCATCTGAAATGGCAGCTGTGGCACCAGTGATCCCGACTGCAACACCACAAATTAAATTAGAAGCACCAACTGTTAACCCGGCCCAAAACAATGCATAACCAGTGTAAAGGTTTGATTTAGAGAATGTAGTGGCAGCAGAAGCCACAGTCAATTTAGAAGAGAAGACAATGGAGATAATTAACCCATAAATAGCCACCACTTCACAGAAAATAATAGAAATCAAATTCTTGGTAGTAATTCTTGGTGCACGAACACCTGCACCGATAATGGATGCACCTGTAATAAAGATCCCCCAAGCTGCACCGACCACACTTAAACCTATACACATGGTAATACCCAAGTTAGCCCACATGTAAGGAGATGATTTGGTTAAAAACTTACCAAAATTAATATCGGTACCGTGACCTGTAAAGACCTTATGAAGAACATAAACCACTATGATAGTTAAGATAAGGTAATTGAATATCTTTTTCCATGGGATGTTAAAACCTAACATGGATTCGTCAGACGTCGATGTGGAGGAACTGTCCTTTATCATTGCTGGTGGTATATGTGTATATGATATTAGACTTCGGAGTCAATCGCAATGTGTCAATTGAAAACAATTGCAACTTCTCTTTAACCTGTTATCTTTTTTTTCTTGCTTAATTTGAATTGAAAAAAAAAAGTGTTGTCCGGGTGACAGTGTCAGTAAATAGAGTAATAGTAATAGTAATAATATCACTAATAGTAGCACTAGTAGTAATGATGGTAGTAGTAGTATTACTAATAGTAATAGTAAGAAGATTTTATCAATTAATTAAATATAGTATATTATTTATTATATGATTATTGTTGTTCTAAATTGGTAACAGTAGAACCTTCATGGGCCACTTCTAATAACTTCCATGTACATTCAATGTTGTTCTTAGAGAAAGTGTTGATAATTTCTTGAGCGATCTCTTCAAAATTTTCAGTGGCCAATGCTAAGATGGTTGGACCAGCACCTGATAGACAGATACCTAATAGACCACGGTGAGTAGTTGGAGTCACACTTTGTAAAATTTCAGTCAACCCTGGAATCAAGATCTTTCTGTATGGTTGATGGACACGATCTTGCATGGCTGGGTAGATTAAATCGGCACTTGGTGGGTCCAATGTCAATGCGTTGGTTAAGACAGCTAATCTTTGTAAATTGAACACCAAATCTTGAGTAGTGTAAGCCTTAGGTAAGACACTTCTAGAATCAGCGGTGGACAATTCGAATTGTGGAATAATCGCAATACATTTAATCTTGGCATTCCAGTTGTATTTAACGTGTCTACCAATATCAGTTGGTGGTAGAGGTGGTACTAACCCAGTGTCTTCACCACCAGATGGAGCTGGTAACACTTCAGCTAATGGAATTTCACGTCTTTCCACTTCTTGTGGGGTTAAGTCTCTTAAGAATGAACCACAGAAACTACCCATCATGGCCGCCGTAATGTTGTCTGGATGACGTTCAATCATTAAACAGAAGTCAAGCATACGTTGTCTGGAGAAACCTAATTGACCAATTTCGTTACCTAACATAACACCAGCCACAACAGCGGCACCAGAGGAACCTAAACCACGACCTAATGGAATTGGGTTAACAATATGCACTTTGGTCCCTAGAGGGAACTTTCTAATGTTACTACAACGTAACACGTACAAAGCAGTTCTAGTAATCAAATTAGCATCTGAAACTAATGGTACGGAGCTGTAACCTTCACTGTCCTCGGAGTAAGTAATCTTACAGTTGTTTGGGTCTGAGTTGGTCTCGGATGCTTGAGCGGAATCCACAGAAACGTGCAATTCCAAGTAAAGACCTAGGGCAACACCTAAAACATCGTAACCTGGACCAATATTGGCAGAAGAAGCTGGGACTTTGATAACAAAACTACGTGGCATCACAAATGTGGATAATGAGAGTGTGGTTTGATGTTGTTTCTGTTGAAACTAGCTGGTTTAAATTCGAAAATATACGTATATCTAATATATAAATTTGGAAAATTATTTTTCAGTGATAAAAAAAAAGAAATGATTAATGACTCAGTGTTCCTGTTTTAGGAACCTTGTTTCCCAATTGGGACATATGGCTAAAACGGGTAATTTTGAAATCTTCAACTAAATAAAAAAATCAAAGAACTATTTAATACTGTTCCACACCCTGAAGTTATATACAAGTAAGAAGAAGATTAGTAATAATAAGAATATGTTACGAAGCGTGGGATCTCTCGTTGCAAAGAGACTGTATTCTACTGAAGTAGGCACAGGATTTAAATTGTCCACTTTAGCCAATGGGTTGAAAGTGGGGACTTCAAATGAACCAGGTCATTTTAGTGCCTTAGGTTTGTATCTTAACGCTGGGTCCCGTTATGAAACTGGAAATCTGAAAGGTTGCTCTCACTTATTGGATAGATTGGCATTTAAATCCACAAAGCATGTAGAAGGTAGACAAATGACTGAAACGTTAGAATTATTAGGTGGTAATTATCAATCCACATCTTCGAGAGAGACTATGATGTATCAAGCTTCTGTATTTAAAAATGACGTTGAGAAAATGTTGAACCTCATGGCAGAGACTGTAAGATTCCCTAACGTTACAGAAGATGAATTAAATGAACAAAAATTGAGTGCACAATATGAAATCGATGAAGTATGGTTAAAACCCGATATGATACTTCCTGAACTATTACACTCTACTGCATACTCAGGAGAGACATTGGGATCTCCACTATTGTGTCCAAGAGAATTAGTACCATCAATATCGAAATATTATATCAACGAATATCGAAATAAATTTTACACTCCAGAGAATACAGTAGCTACTTTTGTGGGCGTTCCTCATGATTTGGCTGTAGAATATGTTAATAAACATTTTGGCGATTGGAAATCCACTCATCCACCTGTGACTAAGACACCAGCTCATTACACCGGTGGAGAAACTTGTATACCACCGGCTCCTACGTTTGGTAATATACCTGAATTATTTCACATTCAAATTGGGTTTGAAGGTTTACCAATTAATCATCCTGATATATATGCATTAGCCACTTTGCAAACTTTGTTAGGTGGTGGTGGTTCCTTTAGTGCTGGTGGGCCTGGTAAGGGGATGTTCTCAAGATTGTATACACACGTATTGAATCAATATTACTTTATTGAGAATTGTATCTCATTCAATCATTCATATTCAGATTCTGGTATATTTGGTATATCAATTTCTTGTATGCCAGAACATGCAAAGAATGCTGTAGAAATCATTGCTTCACAATTACATAATACGTTTGCTAATCCAAACTTACCTTTAACTGAAGAAGAAGTTAATAGAGCTAAAAATCAATTGAAATCATCTTTGTTAATGAATTTGGAATCTAAATTGGTGGAATTGGAAGATATGGGTAGACAAATTCAATTGCATGGTACTAAAATCCCTGTGGAAGAAATGATAGGTAAAATCGAAAAACTAACTGTTGATGATATTAAGAGAGTAGCGGAATTAGTATTTACTGGTAAAGTACAAAATAATGGTAAGGGTACAGGAAAAGCTACAGTTGTTATGCAAGGTAATAGAGACGCATTCGGTAATGTTCAAGACGTTTTGAAAAAGTACGGTTTAGGTATTTACTAAAGAGGTATATAATCATCATTGGAGGTATTATTGGATAATACCCAAAAATATCATGTGCAAAATATGTATTATACTATTATGTACATGCTCATGTATATACATATATTTATCTCAATAGTCCTTTCTTAAAACTAAACAAAGTAAAAAAATTAACTGTATATTTCTTTTTCACGTGGCACTTCCCCCATCGACATTCTCTTACCATTGATATCTCCGCTGGCTTTCTCCTTCCAAAAATTTAAACTTTTTTCTAAATCCAAGACCTTATCTTGATAGTATGAGTTATCTCTCACAAATTTCTTTAAATCAAGTTCTTGTTTGGAGATTAATTTTTCTAATTCACTGATTTGCTCATTATACTGTAGAATACTATTCTCAAATTGAATTCTATCATCATTAGCTAGCCTAATTACTTCAGCTTGTTGATCATTTTTATCTTTCAATTCTTCGATAACCATTTCGTAATGTTTGTTTTTCTTCAATTCCTCATACTTCAATTCGGTTTCATCAGTGACCATTTTTTCTAATTCATGAATTTTTGATACCCAAGAATCCTTTTCTGAAGTATTATCTAATTGTTCTTGTAAAGTGTTTATTTTCTTCTCCATTTGGCCATTAACCTTCAATAAAGCTTGATGTTCTTCGTGAATCTCAATGTTATTCTGCTTTTCGATGTCATATTTCTCTTTATATTCATTCAAATCAGACTGTAAAGTTTGTACCAAGGATTCATTTCTTATATTTTGTTCTCTCTGTAATTCTAATGTTTCTTCCAAGTACTTGATCTTATCATTAATATCATTGTTTTCTCTTACAGATTTACTGAATTCATCGCCAGATTTATTAAGTTCTTCTCTCAATTTTCCGATATCAGAAATTAACTGAGTGCGTTCATTGGTTAACTCTTCAAGTTTGTCAGTCAAAGAATTGGATTTTGCAGTAAGTTCATTATATTCTTTGCGTAATTCCTTTTCTGCAACATCCGCAGTATCTCTCTCATTACTTAATACGTCTACCAGATTGGTATAATGGTCAAGTTGTTTGATTAAATCCTCGATTTTGCTTTGGGAATCATTTTCTAAAGTTTCTAATTGATATTTCAAAGTGGAAATTTCTTTCTTTAAACTTGTTTCATTCTTCAAATTCATGTCAATCTCATTTTTCAATTCTTCGATTTCATTGGTATATTGAGAAGTGTCTCTAACTGTAACTAAAGCTTCCTTTAGATGAGCTAGATCAGAATTTAGTAAATTGTTGGTATCTTGCACTTTCTTCAACTCTAATAATAACTCTTGATATTTCATTTCAATGTCATTCCTTTCTGTTTCTCTTTCCCATATCTGCTTATCTTTTTGTCTGTTTTGTAGCTTTAATTTATCTATTAAATCCGCCATATTTTGAACATCTTCCTCAGCTTGTTTAAGAGCACGAGAGTAATCTTTTAATTGAATGTCATTCTCATGTAAATCACTTAGACAATTCTCGTATTGCTGTTTTTGTTGTTTCATGGAAGATGCGATCATTTCTCTTTGTTTCTCTGCAGTAACCAAACTCTGTTCTAATCTTTCAATTTGATCATTTAACATCGTCTCTTTCGAACCAAATTGCATGATTTCATAGTTCAGAGTATTAATTTGTTTATTACATTCGTTCAAATGTTCTTGTAGCTTATAATTCTCTAGTTTATGGAAACGAATCTCTTCTTCGTACTTGGGAATACTGCCTCTATTCTTGAAAATATCACCACTCTGAGGTAAATTAGTTTTGTCCTTTAATGGAATTGTTTTTAATTTGTTCTCTAACGACTTTATACGTTCCTCACTTGCTTCAAATTTTAATTTATAAATATTTGAAGAAGAATCAACTCTTTGAATTTTATTAAACTTTTGATGGAGAGCAGAAGCAACATTTTCTGCGTCTGAGCGTGCTTTGCTTTCAGCTTCAAGCTCTCTTTTTAAAAATTGAACTTCCAATACTAACTTTTCAACGTTGACATCTCCTGCGGAAGTAGTATCTAAGGTAGAGTCTAAATCAATATCAAGACCAGATTCCTCTACAACTTCCTTTAATTTCTTAAGTTGTGCTTTAGCATTTTGATAATCGAATGATGATGAGGCAAGTCTTGTTTCAGTGAATCTTAACCTACCGATCAAATCTTTCTTTTCTTCAATTTCGTTTTCTAAAGATCTTGATGTTTCCTCTAACCTTACCATAGTATCCCTATATTTTTCAATTAAGTCTTCCTTAGTCAAATCAGATTCGGGAACATCTTCAAATATAGTAGGTTTGTTATCAAGATTGTTTGATAGTTGTTGATGCAGAAAGTGATTAAGAGAGATTTCTTGTGCTAACTTACTTTTCAATTCTTTGACAACAGATTCGTGGGAAGCATTTGTTAGTGGATTTCCTGATAATCTGGATTGATTTTTCCTTTGAGTTTCATAACCCTTCTCAAGATTTTGATATTTTAATTTAAGTTGTGTGTATTCTTCTCTATTTTTCTTCAATTCAAGAATTGTTTGATCATTTTGTGCAATTGCATCATCTCTCTGTTTGGAAATATTAGCAACCTCTGAGTGGTTCGTAGATATTTTTTCTTTTAATCTTGATATTTCATTGTCCTTACTGCGTATTAGCTTGTTTAAACTGATCTGCTCCTTTTTTAATGAATCAATTTGAGCTCTCAAGTCGACATTTTCACTGATAAGTATCTTTAATCTTGTTAATGATGCAGTACAGTTCTTTTCTAAAGTTGCTAATTTAATATCGAGATCTTCACTAGAAATAGTAATTTGTTCTTTCAATTTGTTAATTTCGATCTGTTTTTGAGCGGAGCTTTTTTCTAAGTCATCTATACGCGTTAATAACTTTTTATTTTCCTCAATCAACAGTTCTCGTGAATCTTCTTTGTCTACTGCAGTGTTCTTTAAGTTTTCAAGTTCCTTTTCTAAACTTTCTTTGGTTAAATTTAACTCATTTACTTGTTCTTCATTGTCCTTTAACAGCTTTTGCAAAGTTTCAATTTCACTTTTGACATTTTCGTAATCCTCTAAAGTCTTAATTTTCTCTTCATGAAATTGATCTTTAAGAGCTAAAGCTTCAGTTAACTCTGTTTTTAATTGGTCTTGCTTAAAATGGGTGTCATTTAACAATCTTTCCTTTTCTTCCAACTTTTCGTTTTCTTCTCTTAATAATATTCTAACATCGCTTAATTCGCTGGCCAGTTCATTATTTTTCTTAAGGGTTTCAGAGTGAGCTTTCTCACTATCAGCTAATTTAGCTTCTATTGTTTTTATTTGTTCGTGGAATTTCTTTGTTTTGACAATATCATGAGTGGAAGAAAGTAATGGTTTTACTCTGGTAAAAAGATTATACCAAGGATCATCCATAAGTTTATTGTATACTCTAAATGCATTACCGACAGCTCTAGCAGCTCTCAATTTTTTCAATTGATTAGTTGTATCAGCCCTGACTTTAAACCCTCTGATTTTAGAATTCAGAAGAATGGAGATGTGAAATATTTTCTTTTCTTTTTCAGTTTCTAGGTTTGCTAACACACCTGCTTTGAAAAATAACTTTGTAGTCCCTACTTTAACGAGACTTGGATCTAGATGTAAAAATGATAAAATGATTTCGGCTTGTTTCTTGTAGTTTTTCTTGCTATATACAGAATCATCCTCCATATCTTTTGCCAAGATATTATAACGTTGACAGAATTCTTTGAAGAATATTCTATTGGGGTAACCTTCTCTTGCAATTCTAATACCTTCTAAAACACCGTTACAACGTAATTGGTCTAAAATCAATTTTCTATTGAAATTTTTGGCCATTTTCAAATTATTTGGAATGATACAACGAACGAAATGTGGATGTGATGTACTCAATTGATTTAATAAGGATATCTGTTGTTCTCGATGTAGTGATGAAGCTGTTCTGAAAGATTTACTCATTGATCTGTTAGAATTGGTTGCTTCCTCGGGACTTGTGAAAAAAGTGGATATTAAGTCATTATCAGATCTTGATAAGACAGACAGTAAATTTTCGTTTAAAGGATCTTTATTTTTCGATAACCATCCATCAACGTTATATTCCACATCACCAGCATAATGTTTCAAGATAAAACAACCTTTCAATTTAGATCTCTTGAACCTGTCCGATTTGTTTTCCCAGTTAGTGATTAATTTCTCCAAAAATGAGTCGTCAGTAGATTTTGGCAAGATAGATTCTTCGTCCAATAAAGGCAATATACCCGATGGAGTTATTTTCTTTTCGATCAGATCGATTGTGGATTGTAAATCTTTACCGTAATCAATATATTCCCATTGAATATTTTCCTTCACATATTCACTTTGTTCTAAAACAAACATATGATGATTGAAGAATTGTTGTAATTTTTCGTTGGTATAATTAATACACAGTTGTTCAAAAGAATTATGTTTGAAGATTTCAAACCCAGCGATATCTAATAGTCCGATGTAGTTTGCAGTCATGGATCCATGATCTAAAGAACGGTTAATCTTGTCTACAATGTAAGAAAATAAATTTTCATACAAAGTTCTCGAAAGGGAGTTTAAAATGAATTGTGCTTGAGTTGAATTTTTAGATTGTGAGACCCATTCTCTACCAGCTTTTGATTTGGGTCGTAGTATAGCTGTTTGGAACTCATCATCTGTAATTCCTAATAAATCTGTTAAATCTGAAATACTATTCTTAAAAGTGGCTTGTTCTGCTCTCTCAGATGTAAATTCAATATTACCAATATGTAAAATAATGGCAATAACTTTCAATATTTCTTCAATTTCCACATCGCTGAAACCTACAGTTCTGAAGGCAGATAACAATTCGTTAAAATTTGTTTGATCATTGATCCCCGGGATAGAATGGTTGGATTCTGCCAAATATTTATAACTGGAAATAGATTTTGAAGGCAACTTATATTTCCTTTGTAAATCGGCGTCGTTGACACTATTTAAAAATTGATAGAAAATATGATAATTTCTTTCATCCTCATGTTGGTTAATGACTCTTGATTTTTCTAATAGATACCATTCAATATGTGCACCGTTAATTTTACCTCTTTCATCGAATTCGATCTTGATAAATTTCCCAAATCTGGAAGAGTTATTATTACGAATAGTTTGTGAATTACCAAATGCTTCTAAGATTGGATTACTCTCTAAAATTTTCATTTCAAAACTTTCATTAGGGATATTACCATTATTGCTATTATTATTTAAGGGAGATTCATCTTTTGAAGTAATAGCTGCCAAATATTGTAAAATTTTCTTTGTATTTTCTGTCTTACCAGCACCAGATTCACCTGTCACTAAGATAGCTTGATTAACTTTTTCAGATAATAAATTTTGATAGGCTTCTTCTGCAATGGCAAAAATATGTGGTTTACTCTCATCTTTATTGGAACCATGGTATAAATTAATGTATTCAGGTGTGTAAATTTTCAAATTTGAATATGGGTTAATGGCCACTAAGAAAAGACCAGAATATGTGTAAATTAAATCATCTTGGTATCTATTCTCTAAATTATGTAACACGGAAGGTTCATTTAAAAGTGTTAATTCAGACATATTATCGATTTTATCAAAATTCGATGGATTCACTGGATGAATATCTGTTATTCGGAACTGTTTAATTTCATTATTTGTTTGCAATTTAACAATAGCAAATTCTTCATCGACATTCTTGAATGAGTTCTTAATTATTTCAGTATCAAGGAACTCAGCTCTCACAAAAATCTCTTCTTCATCCGGCACCCAAACTATAGAATGTTGTATGTGTTCAGTCATTTTATCTCACTGTAAATCTAAAACAACTTAAGATATATGTGTTTTGGTAATATAAAATTGAGGGTATCTATCTATCTAAGTTGTTTGAGAAGATTTGTCCGATGCGGGGAGAAAGATTCTATGTAGTGATGGTTTGTTTACAAATATCTCTTCAAAACTTAGTTTACAATTTTCCCGATCAATATATATTTTTTTTGTTTACATATTTGATGTTTTTTCATCATTACCCAATACGGTAATCGAATTCGTAAGGCCGGGTAAGTCTTAGAATATTTTTCCCAAATATCAACTCCTATTGAAATTACAAGTATACTAGTGATGATCATGTGAATGAATGGCAGTATCTAGTCATGATTTGTTCCATTTCAAAAGAGACATTGGAAAATCCTTTGAATAAAATCACAAATTCTTATATAACAATATTTTACATTCTATTTATTAATTGAAAGATTTTCTTCATTGTGACATCACTTTTTCAGTACATTATCATTGTATGGATTTTAAAGGAGACGTACATGAACAGTTGTAACCGAATGACCTTTAGTAATTGAGAAGTAATTAAAAAAGAAAAGCGGGATTTTCGCAATTTCCGAATTTAAATTACATGTCCGGTGCCCTGAAAGCGGGTCAATTTCGAGTGGGGTATTGTTTTCTCCGATCCCACTAAATCCATAGTATCCCGTGGGTATGGCGTGTTACCACGACAACTTACTGAGCGTGGCTAAGTTTGGTAAGTCTCGGCTGTTTCGCTCTTAACGGAACCCACGTTAAGTGAAAGCCAAGTAAATTATTCAATTTTAAGGTGTAATATAGGTAAAAATTCTAGGCACCTGACCCTTTAGGGTAAACCAAGAGTAATAAATTCTAGACAACTGATCCCTTTAAGGTTAAACGACCTGAGGGTGTTACCTTGCTAAGGCAAACAGGTGTCGTCAAACATTGTAGTCAAGTGATACATGTTTACACCTGCTTATTACTGGTCTCACAAATAACACCACACCACTACCGGCCAAGGCTAAACAACCGGCGTGCGCACTGAAATCCGCCCAAGATCTCGGGGCCCGCAACAGGAAAGGCGACTAAGATCCGCGCCCGCATGGAGAAAAAACGATGAAGTAATCGTCTGTTGATGTAAGGAAAGTCGCTCTTTTCTTTTTCAATTCTCCACGCGGCAAAAGTAAAGAGGGCCAAAAAAAGCAATTCTCACCGAAGTATTTTCCTTGGCCTCCTTGAGGGGAAACAACCGGAATTTGACGGATCCGTGGCATGATACAATAGTCAACTCCACTTTTTCTTCTTTGGGTGTGGCGCCCGATAGTTCAGTTTTCTCGAAAATCCTTAAGAACCGACTGTAGACGGCATTTTTTTGTTGTTTGTAGCACATACTTTTCCTAAGAATAGCAGTTTTACTTTCAATTTCCGTACGGTGCTCTCTGGGATAAAATTGTCAGTGCATTTCCTTCAGGGTTTCTCTGGTTATTAATTTCTTGTTCCTGGGCTTGTAAGAATTTGGTAATCATTAAGTTTTTTAATACCGGTCAGAGTCTACAAACCCAAAATATTCGATTTTTCTTTTATAAATAGATCATAAGTTTGACTGAGAGAACAAAATATTATCCCGTACCTTCTTTTTGTTCCATATGCCTTTAATATATTTTTTTCTTCTATTTCCTAATTTAGTCAAAAGCCAATAAGGGTTATCATTGGTATAAATTATTTACCATTACGATCAATTCAAATACAAAAAGGAAAAAATGTCAGCTATACTTCTATACGATATGAACGGGAACGGAATTCCGCGGTGCCTAGATATGAACAGTTCTAGAATCACTGTTATGGGTGATAAATCATCTGGGAAAACTTCATTCATATTGAGATTAATCACGGATACTTATCAAAATGTACATGAAGGTGATTACATGGAAGATATATACCATAGACCAATCAATGTGGTGAACTTAGCCAAGAGTTTGAACAAGAAGGATGAAATTGAAAAGTTTATTGATTTAAAGAGTACTTGTTCTAATAAGGAACGTGTGGAACTTTGCAATGGTAAATTTGCCACCGTGGATGTTCAAATCCTAGATACTACTCCATTTGAGATTGCCGATTTCTCTGATATCATTGATGAACAAATTATGCAATCAGATGCATTCATTATCTGTTTTGACACTACCAACGAGGAATCATTCTCAGATTTAAGAACATATCAACGTAGAATTGAAAGAGTTAGGGGTATTGATGATAAAGTACCAATCATTATTGTGGCCACTAAGACTGATCTTACCTCTGACAGGAAAATCGATATGGATCAAATTCAAGATATCTTAAACAGATTTGAAATTTCATACGATAAGGATTACATGGAAATTTCCACTAAATTAAACGTTAATGTGAAAGAATTATTATTCAGAACATTGATGAGAGTGGAAGAATATAAATGTGAGAAAAGATTAGAACTCTCAAACCAAGAGAAGGACTCCACTAAGGGCACAGAAGCATTTGCCAATGAAGCATCGTCATCGTCATCATCTTCGTCATCTGATAGACCATTATCAATTGATGATGTTCGCAGTAAAACAATCAAGCATACCATCAACAAAACCACTGATAATAATATTAATAATAATAAGCATATTGAAAGTACCGATACTTCAAACATTGGACCTGAAGAGGAAATTTTCAATGAGAAATTAATCTCTAGGGAGTCATCAATTAAGAACCGTCGTGTTTCAAAACCAATACCGCATACGGAATCAGAAAAGGACACTTGTTGTGTCATCTGTTAAGCATATAATATACCCACCCCATTTTTCATATCTGGTTCCGGAACAATCATCTATATTCTATATAACCCATATCTGTATCATATACTACCATTATAAAAATAACAACAAATATCTCATCAAAAGTGACTGTTTTTTTCTTCCTTACCTCCTCCCAAAAAAGTTTTATTTTTTTTGAAATGAAAAATTTGAAAAATAAAAGTCAAAATTTCCTTAAACGGTCACCTTTTCTTTTCTACATCACGCTACACGAATTGTGGTTTTTTTTTTCACTTTCCAGATGGATTTCATTATAGACTTATTTAGAATTGCCACGTTAATAACTGATCTTTTCACTGTACTATTCTTTGAAAGAACCCGATTTACTATTCAATAAACACACACACAATATGGTTTTAGTTCAAGATTTATTACACCCAACCGCTGCCTCTGAAGCTAGAAAGCACAAGTTAAAGACTTTGGTTCAATCTCCAAGATCATACTTCTTAGATGTCAAATGTCCAGGTTGTTTAAACATCACCACCGTGTTCTCTCACGCTCAAACCGCTGTCACTTGTGAATCCTGTGCTACCGTTTTATGTACCCCAACTGGTGGTAAGGCCAAGTTATCTGAAGGTACTTCTTTCAGAAGAAAGTAAATGGGTTAAAAAAAAGTATTGATTACTTTTTAAATTAAACAAAAAAGAACGTTTCAATTAATTGGGTGAGGAATCTCGTAATATAGGAATTAAATTCAAGGTCAGATTATTAGGAAACCTCCATTATAGAATTATCAATATTATTTGTGTCTTTTTATTTTACTTTAGCATATTCCAATTTGAGACCTTGAAATTTTTAATATCCATTTCAAGACATTTTCCTACTATCCAATTACTATTTTTTTCCTGTCTACATAATTATGTATTATTTGCTTATATTAGTTTCATTCAATGTTATAAATTTTTTTTATCAAATTAATCAATGGTATCTACCATATCCATTACACTATTCATTCACCCTTTTCCCGTTTATCTTCTTCAGAATCTGCATTTCGTAAAATCAATACACCTAAATATGTCCCCACTGATGTGAACCCAATAAGTAATAACACGATGGGCAAATAAATTGCATAGATACTTGGGATGGGGAATATCGCATATTTACCTTCAATTTCAAAAATTGGTAACAGTATCCATACTGTATAGTAAATGAAGAGAAGAACCCAGAGAAACAATCTAGTCATTCCTTGACCTTTCTATATCTATTACCTTTATTACTTGGAATTTACATGTATTAAAATTTAATAACTTTCTTTATTTTAATGTGAGGGTAATATTAGCTCAGTATTAATATCGAGATTATGGTCTTCTTCACATGAAGGAAAGCTTGAAATTGCATGGTTCTCATCTTGAAGAGTTTAGTCACCTAATTGATATGATTAATTGATTTTTAAATGATTTTGCTAGAAAAAGTGAAGGACGTGGATTAAATAAAAGCGTTGCTTCTCTGTCAAAATCAAGAAATTATCAGTGAGGCTCATTCTAAACATGTAGTTTAAACAGATTTAAACACTATTACCTCGGAATAATTAACAGTGAATAAGCATGCAAATATTAAAACGAATGTATTCATAACTCATTCTGGGTAGTCTTTTTTCACAACAGAAAAATATTATTACGATTGTCATTCTTAGGACTTACCGTGTTCTTATTTTCTTTTTTTTGAGGAGAAGACATTTTATTCTTTGGAAATTTTTCTTTCGTTTTATATTATCACAATTATTTTTAGATACTTTTTTCAAATGGAACATATTTAGGTAATCCTGGACATTAATGTATTTTAGTGTATACTCTAAACTCCAAGCACCAACTCAAACATATTTGTCTTTAAAGAAACGATATGGTAATTGTATTTGTCTGAGAGTATTCTGTGCATTAAGTTCCGCTGTGTAAAACCAGTTTAGAGTCAAAATAAGAAGAACTTATCAAATAAACTAACCTTAGAACTCTACCGTTATCATGCCTGTCTTAAACTTCAAGAAACAATTAAGCCGTTCCAATAGTGTAGTGGCTATCACGTTACCTTCACACGGTAAAGGTCCTGAGTTCGAACCTCAGTTGGAACATTTAATATTTTTTTTTGCCGTTTTTTGCTCTCCACAGTGTAAATGGTTTTAGACAGACCATTACAAAAGTTGAATCTTGTGGAACATATACCTTCATTTCTCTTTTTCCCCTCACGATCTAATCATTCTCCTTGTTGTCAATGTTTAAGATCTTTTTAAGTATTCCGAGTATTAAAGAAATAGAACAAGAACATCGCAGCTGACAAATTTACACATTTTAATAACCAAACAAACCATGGCCAACAAATCCAGACCACATAAGGCTAAAGCGCCTTATAGGAAATACGTGGCAGGGGAAGGGTTTTCGAGAGTGTCGTTATCCAAGCAAAGTAAGAATACGGCTCCTCTTCCTGTCTATCCATCAACCGACACTCCGCAACATATAACCCCTCATACAGTTAATACAAACGAAGGAATGAAACTGCCGTGGGAGATACAGAAACTAATAATAGAATATTCAGAGAAAGATGTTTCCTTCTTACAAGTGTGTAAGCATTGGTATTGGTTTACGGTGCCATACATATATTATAACCCACAGTTATCTAGTAAAACTTTTAATAGTTTTGTGGAGGCTATTGTAGTGGATCGTAAGAAGAAAATGGGGGAATATGTCTATGAATTAGATCTATCTACAATTCTACAAAGTGGTAAAAATTCATATGTGTCTAAAATTCTACGACGGTGCTCATCTCATTTGGAAAAATTCACTGCACCACAGACAAGTTTTGGTATTGCACCTTTAATATCATTAAAATCGTGTCATCAATTAAAATATTTAGATTTAGGGTTAGTCTCAGAGACTGTTAAATTAAGAGAATTATTCTCTGCAATTAAGAATTTCAAAAATTTGACCCATTTATCATTCCCCAGATCATCTATTGATTGTGATGGTTGCGAAGGGTTCTTATGGCCAACTAATTTACAATATTTGAAACTAAGTGGCGGTATCACTACAGATTTCGTAAGGGATACTACCTGGCCATCGACGATCAAGACATTAGAATTTTCATATTGTCCCATGATTGATGAAAATGCAGTGTATATTGTACTATCCAGAATTGGTAACAATTTGAAACATTTATATTTCCATTACCCGATGCCTGCATTAAGAGACAATTCATTGGATTATTGCTTTAGATATTGTACAAATCTTTTATCTATTCAATTAATGGTAGATTATTGTACTAAATGGGCATTCTCTGAATATATGTTGGCCATTATAGAAGGTTATAAGAGACCCTTAAAGACTATATATTTAGAGTCAAGTGGACAACTGGGGATGGGATCTAAGATTCACCCAGATGATTTCACCATTGCTATTCTAGAGAACAGATTGCCTTGTTTGCAAAATATAAGTGTCTCTGCCAAATTAGGTTGGGATATGAAAAGCGAAGATGTGGATGACTTGGTCTCAGCCTTTGAAGATCAAGGTGGGAGTCTATACTTAAGTTATTAAGATGTATCTGTTATATAATACACATAAGTTATGCATATATAAGCAAAGAAAAAACATAGTTTTACATAAGAATCTTATATTCCAAAAGTTCGAGGGAAGAAAATAAAATAGATACAATAAAATCGTTATGGCTCAACCTGTCTATTTCAGTAAGTTTTTAGTGACAGATCAAGTGTTTTACAGGACCAAATATTGTTTTGCCCTGGTTAATTTAAAACCCATTATACCTGGACATGTGCTAGTGGTCCCCTCAAGGACTTCAGTGACCTCATTGTCTCAATTGACACTTGTGGAGAATATAGACTATTTCAAAACAGTTCAACTGATTCAACAATTCATTAAATGGCAATACAAGGCAGATGCTATCAATATTTCTATACAGGATGGACCTGAAGCGGGCCAATCAGTAGATCATTTGCATACACATATCATACCCAGATTCAAATTGAACAATTGTGGTGATAAAATCTACGAACACATAGACAGTTGGGATTGGCAAACAAGGAGAGAGTATTACGTGACTAATGGTGGTAGGGAGACTCGGAAGGGGCAACAACAAGTGGAAGGTCGGATGTTGAAACCTGATGATTGTCGAGTGGAAAGAACATCTACCGAGATGAAATTGGAGGCTATAGAGCTTCAAGAAAGGTTGAATAAATACTTGGAGACTTACTCTGAGATGAATCAATGGACGGAGAAAGAATAAGAGACAAATAAAGAAGTGGTCTGTGTAAAGTTTCAAATATACCTTTATATAAACTGACTGATATAATTTAACTAGGGAAAAATGTTGTTTTAAGCTATTAAGACGAAAACGTATCCGTATTCTGAATAACATTGAAACATGTCAATTAACTTAGCTCACATCCTGGTATTGATTGTGTTTGGTCTTATTATTAGGAATTTGGCCAAGAGTTATCGAAGAGTCATCACACATAAAGTATACTTTGACATTAAATGTAATGGTAAATCGATGGGCACTATAGTCCTCGGACTCTACGGTGAAGAAACACCTTACACTGCGGCAAACTTCTTCAAATTAGCTCAAGCTGGTTGTTACACAGGTACACAGTTCCATAGAGTTGTACCTAAGTTTATGATTCAAGGTGGACAATTACCGCAAGGTGATCGATCCATATACGGTGATCGATTCCCAGATGAGAATTTCTCTGTGAGACCCACCAGGGCAGGATTATTGGTCATGGCCAACCTCGGCTTGCCAAACACAAATGCCAGTCAATTCTTCATCACTGTAGTCCCGACACCTTGGTTAAACGGACGTCATGTAGTCTTCGGCCAAGTTCTTGAAGGTTTAAAACTTGTTAATCTCATCGCAAACCAAAGAACTCAACCGAACACAGAGATACCGGTCCACCCAGTGGTCATCAGCCGAGTGTCGACTAAGGTGATGGTCACATCTAGTCCATCGAACCCCCATTAAGTGGCTAAAATGGGTTTAGAGGCGTCACGGGCGACGACAATGAGACAGTTACCCTCATTTTGGTTGAGATTATTTAGAATTAAATTGACATTGAACGTTGTTGATTGCAAGTTCAGATACCAATAAGAAACTGAATCAGTGAGTGAGTGGTCTACCTCTAGTGTGTTTGATTTGTACAGGATTACGTGAAACAATATTTGTACCGTGTCTGTAAATTAACGTCGCCAAAGTGTATCGCTAGTCTTAGAAAAGCCGTTATTGTATTTAAATATTAAAGCCAGATGGATATTAGAGGAAGAAAGATGAGGAAGCCACCGGCTTGTGTCCAATGTCGTAAGAGGAAGATTGGTTGTGACCGTGTGAAACCCATGTGTGGTAATTGTATGAAAGGTGATAGAGGCGATTGTTTTTACCCTGATATTCCCGGCAGATACGTACCATCATCACAGAGCACTTCCAGTCCGAGCGTGAAAGAGAATACGTCCACGACAATTAGTCATCCAAAGGAGTCACGTAATTCGTCACAATATAACCCTGAATTGGCTTCATTGGAACAAATTAGAGAATATAATACGCGTTTACAATTGTTAAGTGCACGAGAACATAATCAAATGTCCACTCCACCAGGTGGACACGTCCCACAAGTGCCACAATATATTCCAAGATCTTTACCCAGTTTTGATAAAAATCCTGTGGAATCTGCTACAGAAAATTCACAACAGTTGAATTGGGTGCAAGGTCCTGCCATCTTTGATCAAGTCACTTCACCTTACACACAGGAAGAAATTGTGTTGAAAGAGATGAATTTCTTGAAAGCTAGATTGTTAGAATTACAAGATATTACAGGAACTCGTGTGGATGATATCGATTTGGATATGGAGTCAGAGGAAGATTCAGATGAAGATATGGATGAACCACAAAAGAGAAGAAACTTGAATATACTCAATCAAGATAAAGAGTCCAATAATAATTTAAAAAACATGTATAAAGCAGTGGATGAATTTAAAGATTTAGATCCACAATTTTTAGATCATAATCAAGTGTTTTCCATTTTTGAAACTGTGGATGTCAATGATGATTCACCAAATGCAATTTTCTCAACTAAATTCTTAAGGAATAGAGATTTGTATTTGAAAAAATTCAATGACAATTTTAATCAAATATTTATAGATAATGATTGGCAAGTGAAAAATGATCCAGTGAGAATAACTCTCGATGATAAATCTATTATTAAATTCCCATCTCGTGCAGTGTCTCAAGGAATTATTAATAGATATATTGAGGTAGTCAAAGAATCTACAGCTTTGATACCGATCTTAAATGCAAGTGATTTATTAATATCATTAGAACAATCATTTGGTAAAGAACCAAGTTTTATCCCTAAAAATTTAAATTTTGGTCAATTGATCACTTTGGGACAAATTACCATTTGTTTACTATTAGCATTTGAAACATTCTCCTCTACAGTGTTATTATTATTCAAAGATGAACAATTGGAAAATTTTAAACAATTACAAATGTCATTACCACATTTATTAAATAACATTGAATTGATTAAATTTGAATTACAAAAAAGATCCAATGTTAATCAAACCATTGAAACTTTAAAATTTACCACATTATTAAAATTTTATGAATCAATTAGTTGTTTCACTCCGCAACTTTTAAAAACTATAGATTTTGATGAAGATATTCATTTAGCCATTCATCTTTCATTAAACCACGAACATAAAAACGAGAGTTCTATCATATTATGGAATTTCATTTGTAAAAATTATTTGTGGAGACATATTTTTAAGGGTGAATTGCCCACTTTTGCCAATTCCACTTTGAAATTGAATTCCACACCCATTATGGATCCATTGTTTAATAATGATGGTCCTTTATTAAATTTCCAATCTGATTTAATTCAATATCTACAAAGTAAAGATCAAATTATTTCATTGAAAAGAGTAATTAGTTTGAAAGAAATATTAAAAATTAAATATACAGATCAATCCAGAAAATGTTTAACCATGTCTTCTGTGATTAATGGTGTGGTGGATTCGTTGATTTATCGTAATTCTATGTTACATTTGAATTATTTCTTACTGTTGCAATATGAAAAATTACAAGACATTGAAAAATTCAATGAATGTTATAAAAATTTCCTACAATTAATTCAAGATACTATTTTCTTTGTTTTCTCCAATTTAGCTAATAAAAATTTTGCTGGTTATGAATTCATTTTCATTAATAAATTGTTTACTATTATGGATACTGTTTGCAGTATGATCTTAGGGTTATATCAACGTTCCCAACTGGCATTTAAAGATTCAGAAGATAAAACATTACAAGACCAAACAAAGGAACATTGCCAATCTTGGATATTAATCATTAGAAAATTATTCATGTTATTATTAGATTATTCTAAAAATTGTAGAGCAATGAATCCATTATTGTTAAAAGTAACTCATAAGATGATAATAATAATAACTTACAGTACATTAATTTCCAATGAATCCAATGATAAAACGATAAAGATTAGAAATTCATTCAATAATATTCAAAATAATATTTTTGAAAAGATAAATAATGAGGATATGATTAAATTTAACACAAAGCTTAAATTAATATCAGAATCTTTGATCAATTCAGATTTCTACAATAAGAGGAAACCATTTGAAACCAAAAATGATGAAACATTCGGTATTACAAAGGATAATTTCCAAAAAATATATGATTCATTTCAAGATTAGACAATAGGGTATATAGTGCTTAATTCATTTATAAATATATTAAATATATATGTGAGAATGTGTATATAATAATGATTTGAGAATTCTATATTGTTGATGTTTTTTATATGAATGCACCAATGGTATAACCTACAAATGCACCTAAATATGTTCCAATGACTACAGGAATTGGCCAAGCTTGCCAATCTCTATCCCAATCTAAGGGGATCACCACACAACTTATCCAACCACCAATTACAATGGCAATAAAATATTTTTTCCAAAGTCCCACTTTGAAATCACAATTAAACACTGAATAAATTGCTGGGTATGCTAAGAAACAAGCATGTAATGCTAGAAGCCAAGTTAAAAATGTGTGTTCCACTATGGGGGCTCCAAATAAGATAGCCACCACCATGGCGGGGACACTTAACAATAAAGTGGCACCGATGGATATTAACACTAATGACGTGTTCATTTTCAATCTTTTATTACCATAAATTGTACTTCTGTTCAATTGATAGATTAAGTAAACCAATTGTGATGGGATCAACCAATATAACAGTTTAATTGTATCATAATCTGATGAGATCTTAATGTAATAATATTGTAAAAATAGTAAATGCCAAGGTACAGTGGATATAGTTTTACGAACAAAAACTGGTGGATGATTTGATTGGAAATCGTTCTTCTTTCTGTTAGTGAGTCTAGTCACGGTGGTGTCATCTGAGAACGTCACTGTCTTCTTGACGTTATTCTTCTTCTTCACAGGCATAATTTGATCGGTGTTTGGCTTGCAATTTGCTAGTCTTGAATAATTCAAATTTCATTTTCTGATATATTTTCGTTAAAATTTCGCGTCTTTAATTAATGTTGAATAATGGTGGTAATGAGGTAGTGTAAAGCTAGGTAAATGTTCAATGTACTCAGTTGTAAAGCTAAGTGTTTGTTGTGTATATATTAAATAACATATTTGATCAGTACTCGATATAAAATTTGACAAATAAAATAATTTTGACAATTGAATCATTAATTTGAATATACAAATGTGTACATATACATACATAGAGAGAAATAAACAGATCATTTCAACAATGCTTGGATCTTAGAATCTAATGATTCTGGTTTAGTAATAGAAGAAAATCTTTCCACCACTTTACCATTTCTGTCTACTAAAAACTTTTCAAAATTCCATTTAATTCTTGTTAAACCTAAAGCACCAGATTTCTGACTCTTCAAATAAGCGTAGACTGGATCCTCATTAGAACCGTTCACTTCAATTTTTTGCAAAACTGGGAAAGTGACACCGTAATTCAATCTACAAAACGAACTGATCTCTTCAGCATTGCCGGTCTCTTGGTTACCGAATTGATTACATGGGAACCCCAAAATCACTAGACCTTGATCCTTATACTTCTTGTACAATGCTTCTAACCCATCGTATTGCGGGGTGAATCCACATTTGGAGGCGACGTTCACTAGAAGCACCACTTTGCCCTCCAATTGAGTGAAGGGGAAATCTTGACCTTTGTTATCCTTAGCGACCAAACTGTAAAACTTTGACATACCTGTTGTTGTTATCCTTCTACATCAGAAGTTACAAATGGAAGCATCGAAGGATATTCTTAAATCTGTCCCTTAAATAGAAGCATTTTCGACCTGTTTTTTTTGGGCCAGCCAGAACCGCGTCACAAAAAGTGCACGACAGAATTTGTCAGCAACGACAAATCTTTGTCAGATTTTGAGTGTTAACTCTGTCATGTCAGTTGTCATTTGTCAACTGAGATCGTGGCTGGATCTTTGGGAGAATGTGCCGACAATGGGGCTGGTTCCTGGGCAGGAAACATGGGGGTCTGCCGACTCGGAACAGCTGATACAAGATATCTATTTGGTTTATGTTGTTTCATATCATGTATTTCTTCAATGAATGAATTACTCTCAGACTAATGCACCTTTTTTGTTTCTTGCTTTTTAAGGGAAGGTATTTTCCTCTTCTACCTTGTATTAATTTTACCGCCTTCAAAATATATTTATATATTGCTTAAGAAATTGTACCTTACTTGTTTACTACTATTTAGAACTTATTATTCCTTCATTGAAAGATTAATTCATTGTGAAATATGGATGACGTTAACGAAAAACGTTGCTCACTTATTTGTTTACCAGATGAGGAAGTTATCTATGCAATGGACTTACCTGAATTAAGAGAGAAATCACTAACTGCTGTAGAAAAATACAAGAAAGGGAATGGAGTATGCTTGTTTGATTGTCCAAACCCAACTAAAAAAGACAAGTCTGAAGTAATAAAATTCAACGGCAGTCGCTACAGCTTAAATACATTCATGTCAAGTGATAATTATTTTCGTGGATTTGATCGATTCTCAAACGAAGTTTTTGGAATTCATCTGGAAACTTTCCTTTACAATAATAACCCAAAGGAACCGCTAGATAAACAAAGCATAACAATGCTAGTGTTTCCTAAATGTATCTATGTTTATAGGGATGGACCAGACTCGCCATATGAACATATAAAAGAACTTATCAAGGAGACTTCACCAGTCCTAACCCCGATGTGGGTTGTCTATGCAGTTATACACTGGATCGATAAAGGTGTTCGTCAAGTAAGTCTTGATATGGAAATGAGTGGGTTATTTGACGGCATTGAAGCGGTAGATGGCGACAAGTACGAAAGATATAATCAAGCAATCGAAAACCTTTCATCTCTTCAAAGGAATATATCCATCTTAAGATATACTACAGCACGTTATGGTTCAATTTCTGTGTTTATTCAGATATATATAAGTAGCACAAGATCAGTTATGAATCCAAATGAACAATATATCACATATTTTAAAGCACTCAAAAATAATTCAGATGATACTCAAATAAGGTTAGCTAGTCATGATGAGACTATGACGTCTTTATTTGACGATCTAATTGAAAAACACAAGTGGCACGATCGAAAATTTTCGCATTTAGTTAGACTTGGTGGCTTATTTTTGTTAGCTCCTTCATTTAGTTTAAATTGTATCGCCTTAACCGAAGTTGATTATTATAAGTTTATTTATGGAAAAGTGTCATGGTATGTTGCGCTAGGTTTATTTGTGGGTATGCATGTGGTATGCTTCGATGTGGCCACATACATAAATGGTAGATATTATCCTCCATCAAGACAACTTCTTATTGCTAAATGCTATAAATTTGGTGAAAACATCGTCAAAAGCATATGGATAAAATGTTTCACAGGAAATAGGACAGTTGCTTGAGTCCAACAGTCAGAGATGCTTCTCGATGGTGTTGTGTCAGAGTATGGAAGTCTTGGCATTGATGTCTTTATTGTATATACTTATTGTTGTAAACTGTATTGTTAACTCTACTATGAGGTAAGTTATATACTGTAAATGACCTTAATCAATCCATACTCCTTAACCTGGTTTAAATAGATGTTATATAACGTATATAAATGGACCAATAACGTCTCATACAATAGACCTTCCCTTATTTTCTTCTGACTGTTTTTTTAAGAGGAAAAGCGGGGATTCGGAATTTTGCCGCCGAGAATTTATTTTGTATAAATACCCCAACATTTGATTCGAAGCCCCTGTTAATATTTGTACCACTTCAAGGAGAGCAACATCATATCAAACAGAATTTCAACAATTTTGAAAATGGAGTTACAGATGGATGATGTACGATGTTCTTTGTACTATCTTCTATTACGAGAGGTACTTTTTGATAAGAATTTTTCCTTTTGGCTAAGGCTGAGAGTAGATTATAAAAAGTCAACTATTTTATCATAAATTTTGAACCTTTTGAATGACTTTCTATTGTCAACTGTCTCAGCTTTTGCTAGAAGTTCAGAAAGGTTTTTACCAAAGATCACTTCTTGTAATGGAAGGTAATATAAGGAACAACATACATTATCTAGATGTAATAATTCCAGTAATATTAAAATTTTGTATGTTTTCTATTTGATGTGCATCTGTTAAAAATCGAAAATGTATTGAAAAACCAGGTAAAGGAATTGTAACGGCTGGTAAGGGTAGTGGTAACAGGACCGTCTAGAAATTTATTTCAAGAATGTATTGGAAATTGGTTCAAAAGACCTGAAGGACCTACTACAAACATTGAATGGGAGGTTATCACCTTTACAGATATTTCTCCCAAAACTGGAGTACCTTAATGTTATAGCTCGAATTAATATGTACTACCAAATACCTAAGTAAGTATTTTCTTACATATCCAACAGTCTATATTTTTTTAATAATAATTTTCTGAATAATTCCAGTTGATAAACTATTAAAAATAGAATAATGATTGGAGGTTTTATTTGGAACTCATAAATTATATTTTTTTTCTACTATATAATTTTACCGTATTTCAAATATAAGAGAATCAACTTCTAATGTTACTCAGAATAGTATTAAATTATCAGCAGTTCATGTTCAACCTTTGATTAAATAGCTTAACAGCAATGTCTTCTTTTGACATATTTAAAAATATTCAAAAAGCTTTCAGCGAAGAAATAAACTCATTTTGAAGAAATATGAGGATTAGTATAATGATAATATTGTTACTAATGGTGAATCTTACTAAATCTTTTGATTGTCTACAGATAAATTAGTTTATGGATTAATACCTTTTTTGTTTATTTATTTTCAAGATTATTGTTTATTAAAACAATTTGGTAAAAGTTAAAAAATGTTAAGCCTGTATAATTTTTCAAAATAAAGTTTATTATTTCAAACTATTTGACTATAAAATAATAAAATAATGAATTTAATTATTAAAAAAAATTATGAAATATACTTACTTCTACATTGTCACGATCACCCACATAAAGACTTCAACGAAAATTCTAGATTGATAATATCTCTCCAAATTTCAAATTGTGCCCTTTTACCTGCTTTCTGAGATAACGTAGTTCTCTTTGGAATAGATAAACCAGAAAACCTTTTAATGACATTATAATCCAACATAGGTCTCATTAAATGTCCTAATTGATGATATTCATTGGATAATCTTTCCATTCTAGGATTAATCCCACCTAAAGAAGTCTCTGTGTCAATAATTTGTTGTTGAATGACATATAGACGTCTATACACATCTTCAGGAAGTGGGATTATCTTGAAGATAGAACCGTCTACCTGCCCACCAAGGGTTTGATAAGACTTGGTAGTTACGTCACTGTTATCTTTAAACTCTTCATTCGTAGGTAGAAGTATCATACATGTATTGGTTGAATGTATGTTAAAACTGGAACAATGAATTAACCTTTGTCCAGAAAGGGAATTTGGTTCATCGGGTGCATATTTTAAAACGTGTAAAATGTCATCTCTGTCTGCTACAACAAAATATAGATCACCATTATTAACCAAAAATTCTAAAGACATCGTCTTTAATTTTTCAACACTTCTACCCAATGGGATCATTCTATATGGTTCTGCATCAAACCCAATAAATTGGAAACCTTGCATGGAATCACCAACAATTAATAAATTACCAAAACTTTTAATATCAGTTACGAAAAGTGGGACATCCAAAAATGCTACTGGAACCACTGAATTATCTTCTTGTGCATCTCTTACCATTAATTTTTGACTTTGACTGACCACGAATCTACCGCTAATATCACACACACTGGTGACAGCAGATTTAACATCTTCATTGAAAAATTTCTTAAATTTAAAAGTAGTATCAGGTTTTCCTGGTTCTGGAACCACTTCAATGATATCATACATATGGAAGGAACCTGATGCTGGAAGATCTTCACTACCAACAAACGTCATACCTAAAACAACATATTCAATTTTCCTTTTTGATCTAGAATCCAATTGGATTAACATAGATTTAACATCATTTACCAAAGTATCTTCTTCAAACTCTATTTGGTCAATTACATTCCAAGTCTTTGGGTTTATTAATATAATACCACTCTTGAACCCTTTAGCATGTGGTGCAACCTGTATCGTACCGATATCAATTTTCTCTCCATCTTCTCCCTTAACAACAAATTCAATTTCTTTAGAATATGAGACAACATACGTTTCTGTCTTCTCATGATATGCGATCTTAGTAAGAGTCATATAATTTTCTAATGTATGATTTATTCTAATTCTCTTCAAAGGTAATTTATTACCATAATAAACATCATCACAATCTAATGTGTAAACTCTGGCATTTTTAATGTCATCCACACACATAATAGATTGGTTCCCCCAAGGGGTCATAGAGACAAGGGGAATATTGGCAAATTTAAAAATTCTCGGTATAGCATCATCTTCTTTAATCAACATATATGGAACATTACCAGTAATCAAAATAGCGGAAAATCCATTATAATCTGCAATATAATGCATATTTCTTTCAATCCCACTGACACCTTTAGCGTATGCATTATCTGGAGCACCAGTAATGGCTAGATTGTTTCTAGTTGAATTTTTGAAAAATCTACTAAATCTTGAGGTTGATTTCTTATATTGATAAATTTCACCACCAAATGTAAGAATGGTCAAATACTCTTCTTTATTCTTATTTCCTAATTTATTCATCATGACTTGTTTTATGGATGGATCTGGTACCACTTCATCTGGTAATTGGTAAGTACTTATAAATAGTTGTTCATTCAAAGTATCAACACCATTTAACTGAAACACACGATCATTATGATCTTTGGTAAAGAAAATGATTTGATTATCTGCTGTAACGAATGTGAATAACATTTGCTCCTCTTTGGAATCCTCAAGTGTGGGGAAAAATTCATTACACATATTACTCTTTATGATAAGACCCGACGTTATCACCATTTCCTTCAATACTTCAGGTAAATCAATCCTAAATAGTTTCTTCTTATGTTTATCTTCCAATTCATAGATCTTGATATCACCTCTTGATACTGTTACTAAAATATAAGGATCCATAACAGATACATGAACCACTTCATAGTCAAACTTGATTGTAGTCAATCTTCTAAAATTTAGATCAAATAAATATAAATGATTAGTTGTTACTTGTACAATTCTTTTTTCACCACCAAACATCGCTATACACACGGTAGTAGCATCTCTTCTTAGACGTCCCTCTTTATAATTGGCAAATTTATTGTCAATGGAATAAATGTCACTTTTAGATTTGGAAGAATCTGTTGTAATCAAGTATTTATCTTTATTTTTGAATTTCAAATTCCAAATTTGAGTAACACTAATAAATTTTAATGCTAATTCTACCACTGGTTGTATGCTACACTGGACAGCAGTTAAATGCGATCCTGTCCCATTCCCAGAAGTGAGTACCATGGATAATTCATTCTTGTTTGGATTAGCCAATCCCTTCACTGTAGGTTCCACTGATGACGCTTTTCCTACGGCGATAGATGTAATTGGACCTGTATTTCTCAACGAAGATAATAATTCAATGTCAAAGGGTTGCACTGTTTGGATCATTTCACTTTCATTGTCTTCACCACCAGCAGATGTTTCCTTGGGTTCATCAGCATAAAGATCATCTTCGTCATCCATGTATTCATCCACATTATCGATTGATTTTAGTGATTGCCTATGTTCATCTCTGGTTTCCAATGCAGATTTCATATTATTTAATTTAACCAACAGTGAATCACCTGTTTGAAATCCAATAAATAAATTAAGATTAAAATTAGATGTAAAGTTATCCACCCTAGTAATGCATGTTGGATTTGAGCTATTTACAAAGATATCATTAACAATTGGTAAATTCATAATATCGAACTTCACTAAAAGTCTACCTTCAAATTCTAATTGCACATAGTACAACTTAACATTCTCGTCCATTATTAACAATATTTCATCGTCATAATTATCTCTTGGTGGTGCCCAAAGATGTTGTATAGCAGCTTTATTCAACACAATTTGTAATTTTGTATTATCAATAATTCTGGCCTTCTTTAATTCTCTGTCAGCGTATGAGTTCAGCAGAATCACGCTTTGTAAAACACCTGTATTATCAACATATGCTAATTCATTGGAACCAAACAATATACACCCGTTTGAGACGGATAGAAAAGAATGCAAGTCCCAAGGTAACCCATCCAATTTTGCAATCACAGTCGGGTCCAACTTTGTCTCTGATTCACCTGGTAAAAGGTTCAAAGATATTATGATAAATTTTGTGGGTAATGCATTTAAGTTTGAGTTACCAACCCATGTTAGTTTTGGTTGATATAATATAGCCACAGTCGGTTTGGAAAAATTATTCAAAAATTGTATATCAATGATATTCTCAACATCTTCATTTAATATCTTGGATGTTACGACAGCACTTAATTCTGAAATTTTCTCTGATTCCATTTTTACCTTTTTGTTAACAGGTTCACCATTTTCCATATTGACATCCTCCTCCTCTTCCTCATTATTAACTACTAAAGGTAGGAAACCTAAATTATCATTATTGAACAATAACAAACATCTATTCCCCGGGTCAATTCTCAATTGTGATTGCCTGCAGATATCTGTCAGAGATAAATCTTTAAATTTATCCTCGTAGTAATGCAAACTTATGGTGGTTAAAGAGTTACTAGTGGGTTCAAACCGTACAAGCGAAAATTTAGCCACACCTATAGACAATATCAGATATTGTAATTCCGAGTTCGCTACGGGTACCAACATGATATCAGTGATCCTACCATCCAGTTTGAATTCGTTGGTCAATTGCAAAGATCCATCGTCTTCACTTATTCGATAAATGGATAAAATATTTGTTCTTAACAGTAGCAACTCCTTGTAAGCCGCCGTGGTAAAGTGACCGGTTAAACTGTGGGACACTACTGTAGCGTCCAGTACATTATCGTACACATTCATTGTGGTCGAGGGTCTCTTGGATGGTCTACTACTAAACCTTACACTTGTTTACTGTATTAGTTAGTTATATTACCCGTTCCACATTGAAAAATCTTGAATGAAAAAAAATCAGAGTTGAAAAATATCTGTTAATAATGAGTGCTACTATTTTATAAAGATCAACTGAGGATAGTAAGTATATAAGCACACTATAAACCACAATGCCTGCCGAAAAGAAAACATATACTTTAGTGATTAAGCTGGGCTCGTCGTCTTTGGTCGATGAGAAGACCAAAGAACCCAAATTGGCCATTATGTCGCTTATTGTCGAGACCGTAGTGAAATTGAGACGCCAAGGTCACAGAGTCATTATTGTCTCCAGTGGTGGTATTGCTATTGGTCTGAGAACATTGAATTTGGAGAAGAGACCTAAGCATCTGGCGGAAGTTCAAGCCATTGCCGCTGTGGGGCAAGGGAGATTGATTGGGAGATGGGATATGCTATTCACTCAATTCGGTCAAAGAATTGCTCAAATCTTGTTAACAAGAAACGATATTATTGATTGGACTCAATTCAAGAATGCTCAAAACACCTTCGTGGAACTTTTGAACATGGGTGTCGTGCCTATTGTCAATGAAAATGATACTTTATCAGTCAGTGAAATCAAGTTCGGTGATAATGATACATTGTCTGCCATTACAGCTGCCATTGTTGGTGCTGATTACTTGTTCTTGTTGACTGATGTGGATTGTCTGTACACGGATAACCCAAGAACAAACCCTGATGCTAAACCCATTTTAATTGTTCCTGATCTAAGTAAAGGGTTACCAGGTGTCAACACTTCGAGTGGGTCTGGTTCTGATGTCGGGACTGGTGGTATGTACACTAAGATTGTTGCTGCTGATTTGGCTACAAATGCTGGTGTTCATACCATTATCATGAAGAGTTCTGAACCTTCTAACATTTCTACCATTGTGGATTACATGCAAAATATAGATTACGAACAAGGTGATAATAAACCAGTGTACGATGAAAATGTTAATTTAGCTGATTTACAAGAGAAGGAATTGGAAAGATTACAAAAGAAAAATGTTCCCCTATACACTAAATTCATTGCCAATGACACTAAACATCATCTAAAGAATAGAGAATTTTGGATCTTACACGGGTTGGTCACCAAGGGTGCTATTGTCATTGATGAAGGTGCGTTTACTGCATTGACTAGAAAGAATAAAGCTGGTTTGTTACCAGCTGGTGTCATCGAAGTGGAAGATACATTCCATGAATTAGAATGTGTGGATTTGAAATTGGGTAAAAGATTACCAAATGGTGAATTAGATAAGAGTGTACCATTGAAAACAGTGGGGAGAGCAAGATGTAATTACACCAGTATTGAGATCAATAAGATTAAAGGGTTACAAAGTGATCAAATTGAAGAAATACTAGGTTATACTTTGAGTGAGTATGTGGCTCATAGAGAAAATTTAGCATTCCCACCTCATTGATATGGGTCCACACACATATATACAATCTATACATATTTATAATGAAAAAACAACAGTTTATGATATTTTTTGTTTTAATTTTTAACTATTTATCTATTTATTCTAGTAGTTTTTATATGCTCTAAATATACACGACACTTCACACCGTTTATCCGAAGATTTGAATATTGTCATTCTTGATAGCTTCCAATTCAGCTTTCTTCTCTTCACCTTCACCTTGTTCGGTTTCTTCATCTTCATCATCTTCATTGAAATTAATTCTTTGACCCAATAAACCTGCAAAAAATTCATCAATTTGTTCATCTGACCATTTATAACCTTGATTAATTGGTGCTTCAAAATTGGCAATTGGATCTTGTACAGAGAAATTCAATTTTCTCCCCTTAGATGCCTTTGTATCAATGTTTTTCTTTAATTTATTATTTGAACGTGATGTAATGGTGATAGATGTATTAGAATTAGAATTATTAGCATCTGTAATTTTTTTATCTAATAAATCATTTAGTAAAACACGATAGAAATCTTCATCATCGAAAATGTATGGATTTTCTGTGGTGTCAATGGCACTGTTGTCCTTCCTTCTTGGATCGTAATTCTTTGGGATATCAATATTTTCTAAATCTTCATCGTTATCCATTAAAGTGTCATCCTTTGGAGTCAATAATGGTAATTTACCATTTTTCAAATCATTAGCAAAATTAACAGGAACAGCATTTCTTCTATTTAAACGTGTACGTTTCAATAATCTTGGAATATCAGCCAATTGGTTTTCCACTTGTACATCAGCTGATTGATTAATTGCCTTAAACTTATTTGATGACAAAGCTGTGTTACCTGAAGCGGTGGCCACTTTACCAGACCATTTATTTAATACTGCATTTCTATATTCTTTCAATTCTTTATCCAATTTGATTGTATCTTTATTCAATTCTTCAAAAGTTCTCTTCTTACTAGGTTCTTCTTGTTTTTCATCTGATTGAGTAATATGATCACCAAGTTGGAATTCATGTCTAAATTCTAATAATTGGTTTAACACTTTATTTAATAATTTTTGATTTTTCTTTAAAAGTTTAGCAGATTTAGGATTTTCATTTAATTGTTCATCCCAAGATTCTTTAGTCAAGGGTAAATTATTAGCATTAGTTAGTGCTTTTTGTAATTTAATTCTCATATCAATAATATTTTCAAACACTTTCATTTGCTCTAAAATGGAGTAACCTTTGGCTGCATCACGTTGTGTAGTTTGTGATAATCTATTTATGGCAGTCTTAGTCTCTTGTTGCACCAATTTATTCAATCTTTCTCTTTTAGCATCAGCATCTTCCTCCTCCGCTGGCTCTTCTTCAGATTCAGATTCACTTTCCTCGATGATTTCATCTTCAGAATCACTCTTGAATGACATAGCATCACTTTCATCCTCGATGATTTCATCTTCTTCCTCATCAGATTCGTCATCATCATCATCGTTATTCTTGTCTTCAAACAGTTCACTTCTAGAACCCTTAGAACCTTTATATTTGGCATCGGTCAACTCCAAGGACCCCAACACATCATCCTTTCTCAATTTAGATTTCCCCACGGCTACATAATGTGCCTTTGCCAATTCGTTATCCTCATCACTGTCCTCATCACTGTCACTACCACTGCCTTCGCTCTTGTGTTCAAAGACCACACGTTCACTGTCTTCAATATCGAAGTCGGCCACTGCAGGTCTGTTGGCCTTGGCGGCAATCTTGTCAGCTAACGATTTACCCATACTCACTCGTATTCTTGTCTCCTCTTGTTGAATCACTAACACTCTAACAGTGTTCTATCTCATCGCCAATTTCTTTTTTATGAAAATTTTTATTTTTCAAAATTCAAATTTGTGTTTCCATATGAGGTAATTGCCTATTTGGGTATGAATTGAGCAGGTCCCAAGACAGTAAGTATTACCCAAATAGGAAATTGTACAGGGAAGAACGATTCCAGTGTGTCTAAACCCATAGAACATGTTGATAAGACCTTTAGAGTCACCAGTGCATGGTCCCACACTCCATATCATCAACCACAACACGTTTCCACTCTCCAACCAATAAGATCCATTTTTGCGATTCTTGAAAAACATAAAAAGAAGTTTTCCACATATTAAGGATTAGTCTGAAATGAAGTACACTACTATAGTCATACAATATATACACTATACCACACGATGTTGAGACAGTTTGTTCGTTATTCTAGTACACAGACCAAGTTGCACGGCGTCACGGGGACGTACGCTACAGCATTGTTCAATGTGGCAGTGAAACAATCCACAGTGGCCACTGCACAAAAATCATTACAAGATTTGAAACAATTGGTCAACAAAGAGTCTACTTTGATGTCTGCATTGGACAATCCTGCCTTGTCTTTGCAAGATAGAAATGCCGTTGTGAGCACTTTACAAAAACAAGTTAAATTAGATCAAGGTGTTTCTAATTTCTTAAAAGTATTAGCAGAAAATAATAGATTGGGGATGCTACCTGCCATCACTAACGATTTCAATACATTGAATGATGAGTATAATGGTATCGTTAATGCCACAGTGACTACCACTGAACCATTGGATGCCAAATATATGAAAAGAGTCGAGAAGGCATTGGCTTCATCGAAATTCGTTTCAAAGGGGAAAACATTAAAATTAAACAATGCTATTAGATCTGATATTAAAGGTGGGTTAATTGTAGAGATTGAAGATAAGACGGTGGATTTAAGTATTGCTTCTAGAATTCAAAAATTGAATAAATTGTTACAAGAAGATATTTAATAATATTATTTTTGGAAACTATTTACACATTTTATATATATATATACCTTGTCTTTACTCTTAACTAGAATAATATTCATCCTTTTTACAGCTACAGTTTGCTTATTGTAATGAACTGCTACTTATCCCTTTACTTGAATAATATTCTTCCAACGATTTATTACTGATCTCTTTCAATATCGCACTCTCTTCACGAGATACATTACAGTCTTTAGCAATCAATTCATGGGTCACATTCGGTAAGGACTTCCAATGCGTTTCTATATCACCCATTCTCCATGGATCTTCCCAATATATTGTTACTTTATTCTCTTCACCACCTTTTAAATGCGTAATGGATTCTTTCAAATCAGCTACAGATTCTTGAGCAAAAGTAGGTCTGTATTGTCCACTGTACCATACTTGTCCCAGATCATTCTTCTTTCTCCATTGATCATTATCCTTGCGGTATAAAACATCACGTAAATGTCTTAACCTTTGTAAATTTTGATAAAGCAACACACTTTGATCAAAATCACCTGTATTTACCACACACATACACTTCCATAAATCTCTACGTGTTGAAGGTTTCCTGTTAGCCCAGTTGGGTCTAGTAAATAATTTATCAATCTGTAATTTTGAGAATGATGGGAATTGTGAATAAATCACTTGGCCCCTCTCCAAATTTCTGAACAAATACACTTGTGGTGCAAACCCACTCTTGGCTAACCATTTTGCAGTACGGAACCTGTTGCTCATATTAATATTTTATTGTTCTTAGTGTTATTCCTTTCTTGGTATGATAATCCCTTGTATATTAAACTATTTTAATATTAAAGCTAAAAAAATAATCTCGAAATTAATGAAAAGTTTCAAAATAAACTGATACCAAACTAATACAGTAAGAGTACCAATATAAATAATGGGTAAAAACGTTTATTACTTGCCGATCGGCACTACAGACTTCCAAAGAGATTTGATAGAGATTTTGTTGTCTATTCACTATACCACATTACGATCGGAATTGGCCAACGAAGAATTTAAACAAGAATTAGATGAAACAAAGAACCACTATCCAACATTCACCGCTAGACAGATGATGTATTTGTTTAACACACATGTGAGAGCTATTGTGAACCATCCTTGCCTGCTAGTGGATCATTATATGCCCAGACAATTTTTAAGAATGGAACCCATTGAAAGATTAATTAATTCTAGTGATAAATTCTGTAAACTACAACAATTATTATCTTTGTTAGTGGATAAGAGAAATAAAAATAATCAACCGTTAAAGATAGCTTTGATTGCACATAGCATCAAAGAACTAGATTTAGTGGAAGGTTTAATATTGGGTCAAAAATTTAAATTGAAAAGATTATCAGGTACATCGTTATGTGATGAGAAGAACGTTTATGTGAAGGAAGTGGATGAACCAACACCAACAACACGTCGTGGTAACAATAAAAGAAGAAAGTCACAAGAGAACACTAACAATGTGACGGTTGCACAACAGCAAGAATCTAAAGATTCTTCACCTTCTAATTCTTCTTCTTCTCCGAATCCAACTTCCACAACGTATTCAGGATACCCCAAGGACGAGTATGACTATTCTAAGAGTAATCATCACCACAATAATAACAAAACCAAGAAAAGAAAATTGCAAGAAAATAGTAATTGGATCTTTTTAACCACTTCTAAACATTTACAACATGACGAGACATTATTATATCAATATGATACTGACTTGATAATTGCATTAGATCCATTATTAGACATTAAATTGCCTGGTATCCCCAAAGTGGCTAGTAAAACACCAATTCCAATCATTAAATTATTAGTAGAAAATTCTCCTGATCATTACATATTAGCTAAAAAATTGGAAAAGGAAACTGATTCTATTAAAGAGTATCGTAACGTAAAATTGTCTATTGATTATTTTTTGAAAATGAGGAAAACTTCTCCAGCGAATGATGATGTTAATTTAATGGAATTAATTGATTCTATATTATACAATGAATCAAAATTAGATAAATTGACTCAATTGAAATTGAATACTGAACATTTAAAGGACAACATAATAGATTATATGACACCAGGTTTCCACTCTTCATTAAAACCCTTAACAATTAGTTCTCAACAATTTAATTTGAAAAATTATCAAACTGTACTAATGGAAAAGACAATAGATAGATTGAATGATATTAATGCCACATATACAAGTAATGAAGAGATGTTGATAAATAAAAGACTTGAAGAAAGTGATAGACAAAATAATTTAGATATTTTGAAGAATGATATTGGTGTCACATTTAAAAAATTTCAAGAATTGGAAAAATTGAAGGCAGATTCTGAAAAGAAATTGGAGAGAATTAACACAGAACATTCTAAATTAGAAACTAAATCGAACCATCTTACTCAACAATTGACTATTTTACAAAAAATATTAGATGACAGTAATGATGAAGCTTTACTTAATGAGAAAATTAAAGAATATGAAGAGAAGACCACAGCACAGAAGAAAGAACTCGATGAATTACTTGCAGTGAACAAAGAAAAATCCATACATAGTGACGAATTACGTTCAGATTATCAAGTCAAATCCACTGAAGCAGCATCTAAATCATCACAATTAGACACGTTGAAAAAAATGTTTGAAACTTTGACCAAAACGAAACAAGGACCCACAGCGGCAGAACTAAATCATTCCAGTCTACTCAGTGAAGAGAGCTTGCTAACCACCGAATTGAATTGTTTAAAAGAGAAGACACAATTCATGCAAAATTATATAAAGACTATGACGGAGACTTACCAAACCACTTTGAAAGGGAACGGTCCACACTCTGCTTCTACAAGTGGCACATCTAGCCGGACTTCATTGAACAGTTCAAGATACAGATCGACTAGATCCACTTCGCCTAGTTACACATAATTCAATGTAATAATATATGTATACGGTTATTATATAATTTGAAAAATTATTTATTATTATTATATAATAGCCGATAAAAACAGTAAACAATTAAATACAATTATTCTACATATTTTCATATATGGTCAAAGGTACAAATGATTTATAACTCACCACACTATATCAAAGTGTCCAATTGCTTCAGTTTGTTACGTGATGATGTGGTGAACTCTGTCCAATGGGTGGTGGAGAATCCACAAACAATTTACCTTTATGTGAGAAATTATTTGTGTACCACACCATGGTACTTTATCCTAAGAGATTATTTGTTTATCACCTTCATTTACAAGTTATTCACTCAATTGTTATTCAATTTAAGAGCTTATGGGTTAATTGGGTACTGGAAACGTGTTTATAATAAAATTGCTAAATTTGTGTTCCAATGGTTATTGAATTCACCCTTTTTAAAGAAAACTGTGGATAAAGAAGTCAGTAAGACTCGTTTAGCCTTGGAACATGAAATGATTAGAAGTGATGTACGTTTGACAGATTTTGAGAGATTACCTCATCATGGATTATCACAAGAGACCATTTTGGAAGAATTGGATAAATTACAAGAATATATACCACATTCTGAATGGGAAGAAGGTAAAGTTTCTGGTGCAGTGTATCATGGTGGTTCTAATTTGATTCATTTACAAAGTCAAGCATTTGAGAAATATTGTGTGGCTAATCAATTACATCCAGATGTTTTCCCCGCAGTACGTAAGATGGAAGCTGAAGTGGTATCAATGACATTGAAAATGTTTAATGCACCAGTGACTGGTTGTGGTACCACTACATCAGGTGGTACTGAATCGTTATTGTTGGCTTGTTTGAGTGCTAAGATGTATGCATTACATCATCATGGGATCACTGAACCAGAAATCATTGCACCTTGTACTGCTCATGCTGGGTTTGATAAAGCTGCATACTATTTTGGTATTAAGTTACATCATGTGGATCTAGATCCAGTGACTTTCAAAGTAGATTTAAAGAAAGTGAAGAAATTTATCAACAAGAATACTGTTTTGTTAGTAGGGTCAGCACCAAATTTCCCTCATGGGATTGATGACGATATTGTTGGATTGGGTCAATTGGCCTCTAAATACAATATCCCATTACATGTGGATTGTTGTTTAGGTTCATTTGTTGCTGCATTTATGGAGAAGGCAGGTTTCCAAGATGTACCCATTTTTGATTTTAGAGTTCCCGGTGTCACATCAATCTCATGTGATACACATAAATACGGGTTTGCCCCCAAGGGTTCATCTGTAATCATGTACCGTCACGAAGAATTACGTATGCAACAATACTATGTGAATCCTGATTGGGTTGGTGGACTTTACGGTTCCCCCACATTGGCCGGTTCCAGACCCGGTGCCTTGGTGGTCGGGTGTTGGGCCACCATGGTTCATATGGGTGAAGACGGTTACATTGAATCCTGTAAAGAGATTATTGCCGGTGCCACCAAGTTGAAGAATTACATTAGAGATCGTCTACCCATGTTGAAGATTAATGGTGATCCTAAATTCTCTGTGGTGTCATTCACATCAGATAAATTAGACGTTTACGAATTATCAGACAGATTGAGCAAGAGAGGCTGGCACTTGTCGGCCTTACAAAAACCAGCAGCTTTACATTTGGCCGTGACCAAACTATCTGTGCAATCCATCGACACACTATGTGCAGATCTCACTGACGTGATCACCGAGATTCTGGCTGATCCCAACAGCAAACCGGCTTCAGACGGTACCAGCGCCCTGTACGGTGTTGCGGGCAGTGTGAAGGCCACAGGGGTCGTCGACAGACTCATCGTCGCCTTCCTGGACGCCCTGTACAAGCTGCAACCGGGCGACTAGAGCACTTCATCTGTGGAACTCTTCCTCAGGGTAAACATCCCGTCACTCGGCACGGAAAAGTGGCGTGCCAAAATCTGGGGCAGGGGATATTTCCTCTATCTTATATATATATATATCATATTACGTGCAGATGGGGTTTGTACATTATTTAACACATTCTTATATAACGATTCCCAATATATAAACACAAACAAACACAGACTGCCACATATTTTGTGTCTACACATATACTAGTACTATACCCCCCTGTGAGCTAGTATTATACATTCCCTTTGATCCCAAAAGACACACAGATAATTTCTCAATACAAAGAGATTTAAACTACTACTGCTACTACTACTGCTACTTTGCTAAGCATATTTAACAAGCACTGCCTTCCTTCCACAGTGCAAATTTAAGACATACTGAGTGTTTACCCTATTGTTATATAAAACACTCAATAAATTCCGTTGTGCGAAACATTTTTGGGAGTGAAAAAAAAAAAAATTGGATTAAAAATAGATTCCTTAATTTATTCCAATTGATTCAAATCAGACAATTGATTACGATCTCATTCCGGTATCAGATCTCGGGGTTACGTACGTGGAATATATATTTTAACCCACACAATGTCTAATCAACCCAACAGAAATAATGATAACGTCTATGTGACTGCATCTGGGGGTGGTAAGAACCCACCAAAACAGATTCATGTAGCACATAGAAGATCACAAAGTGAATTGACAAATTTAATGATTGAACAATTGACTTTACAAAAACAACTAGAAATGGTACAACAACAACAGAAAAATTTATTGGCCCAACAACAACAATTGGCTCAGCAAGCTGGTCAATACAATGTAGGTGCTTCTAACAACTCTTTCATCCCACCAAACCCTCATTATTCTGGCAATGTGACCAGTTCTCCAAATAATTGGAATAATAATGGTGGTAACAGAAGTAGATCTCATTCAAGAAATAATTCTGGATATTATCAAGATTACAATATGGGGAACAATAATAAAAATAATACCAACAATAACAATTTGAATCCTAATGTTCACAGAAGAACAGGTTCTACTTCCAGTGCCTATGGCCACGCAAGAAGACATTCATTACAATTAAATGAAGCTAAGAAAGCTGCTGCTGAAGAGCAAGCTAAGAGAACTGGTATTGATTACAATACTGGTGTGACTGTTAATGTGGAGGATACTTCTACTCCAGATTTGTCTTATTCTTCATCCACAGAACAAACTGGGTTTAAATTCCCAAGTCAACCACCAACAGTGGGTTCAAATGATAACACTCATCGTCGTAGTGCTTCTAATGTTTCTCCACCAACTTTTAAATTCCCAGCAGGTAATACCACACCACCATCAAATACTACTGCTGGTAGTGCTGATGATGATGATTTTATTCCAACTTCATCCACTCATCGTCGTTCTAGAACTAAAAATGGTGGCGATTTCTCTTCATCTGGAATTAATTCCAATTGGAGACAATCTCAACAATCTCCCTTCCATGGTCATAGACAATCCACTTCAAGAGATTTTAACAACTCTTACAACACATTGGAACCACCTGCCTTTTTCCAAGGCCACAAGCATCGTGCATCCACTTCATCTGTGAACAGTTTCACCTCCACTGGTGGTGGTAATCAAAGTGGTAATCAAAATAATCGTAAATCATTATTTGCTCCATATTTACCTCAAGCCAATATTCCTCAATTAATCGAGGAAGGTAGATTAGTCGCTGGTATCTTACGTGTTAACAAGAAAAACAGATCCGATGCTTGGGTCTCTACAGATGGTGCTCTAGATGCAGACATTTATATCTGTGGTTCTAAAGATCGTAACAGAGCTTTAGAAGGTGATCTTGTTGCCGTAGAATTGTTAGTCGTTGATGACGTTTGGGGGTCCAAGAAGGAAAAGGAAGAAAAGAAGAGAAGAAAAGATGCTTCATTACAACAAGATATCGTTACTTTGAACAGTGGAGATGATTATCATAATGATGCTTCTGCCAACACTACTGTTGTGAATTCCTCATTTGTTCCTTCTTCCAATAATAATGATGACCATATTATCTCTACTGGTAATATGGGATCATTATCAAGAGGTGCAAATGACGCTGAACGTTCACCATCTAAGAATAGTGGATTAAAGAGAAAGGGTTCTTTGAAACAACGTCCAACTCAAAAGAAAAATGATGATGTGGAAGTGGAAGGTCAATCTTTATTGTTAGTTGAAGAAGAAGAAATTAATGATAAATTTAAACCATTATACGCTGGTCATGTGGTGGCTGTGTTAGATCGTATTCCAGGTCAATTGTTTAGTGGTACATTAGGTTTATTAAGACCATCTCAACAAATTAATGCTACCATTAATGGTGAAAATCCACATAAACCTGCTCATGTTCCAAAGATTGCTTGGTTTAAACCAACTGATAAAAAAGTGCCATTGATTGCTATTCCAACTGAATTAGCTCCAAAAGATTTTGTAGAAAATGCTGAAAATTATGCTGATAGATTATTTGTTGCCTCTATTAAACGTTGGCCAATTACTTCTTTACATCCATTTGGTATTTTGGTCTCTGAATTAGGTGCAATTAATGATCCAAACACTGAAATTGACTCCTTGTTAAGAGATAACAACTTCTTATCCAATGAATATTTAGACCCTAAGGATCCAACTAAGGAAAAGGCAACTTACCAACCATTCCCAATTGATGAAGAAAATTTGGCAAAGAGACACAAGTTTACTAATGACAACATTATTGCCATCACTGAACAGGGCACTATTTCAGAATTTGCCTTACATGTCATTGATAACACTAATGAGAATGGTACCATTGAATTAGGTTGTCACGTTGTTGATGTGACTGCTCAAATTGAGGCAAACTCTTCCTTGGATAGAAGAGCCAGAAAGAGATCTACTGCTGTTTTCATGCCTCAAAAAACCGTTAGTTTATTGCCAAAGGCCTTAGACGATGCATTGAGATTTGAAACCAACAAGGAATCTGCCACCATATCGGTGATTTTCAATTTGGATGCTGAAACATTAAAGGTAAATTCAACATGGATTGGTGAATCTATCATAACTCCATCTTCATTAGTTTCCATAAGTGATATTGAAACTACTTTAACAAATAAAACTTCTGATAACTCTTCTGTTCCTTTGTTGGAAAAGATTGCTACTGCCTTATATGCTAGTAGAATTGACTCACCAAATGCTAAGTTAAGTCCAGTGTTGTCTCTATTCGAAAGTTTAGATGATGAAAAAGTTAAAGTTGATTTGAATATCTTCGATACTGGTTTGGGCTCTGCTATCATTCATGAAATTCAACGTAAAGTTAATAGCACGGTAGCTGAAAAGATTTATTCCAAATTAGGTGACATTGCATTTTTAAGAAGACAACCAGCTCCAGTTTTGACCAAATTGACTTCATTCAAGAAGAAAGTTCAAAAATTCGGATACGAAGTTGATATCACTTCTCCAGAATCTATCATGGGTTCGATTCTTGCCATTCAAAATCCTGACGTAAGAAAGGGTGTTGAAATTCTACTTTTCAAGACAATGTTGAGAGCCAAATACTTTGTTGCTGGTAAAGTTGACCCAGACCAATATGGTCATTTTGCACTAAATTTACCAATTTACACACATTTTACTTGCCCAATGAGAAGATATGCTGACCATGTGGTTCACAGACAATTGAAGGCAGTTCTTAATAACATACCATACAGCGAGGATGCTGATTCTGTAAAGATTACAGCTGAATACTGTAATTTCAAGAAAGATTGTGCTTATCAAGCTCAAGAACAAGCTGTTCATCTATTATTGTGTAAGACAATTAATGATATTGGTAATGCTACTGGTCAATTATCTACTATGGCCACTGTACTACAAGTATACGAATCATCTTTCGATGTTTTCATTCCAGAATTCGGTATTGAAAAGAGAGTTCATGGTGATCAACTTCCTCTAATAAAAGCAGAATTCGATGGTGTCAATAAAGTTTTAGAGCTACAATGGCAACCTGGTGTGGATAGTGCTACATTTGTCCCTGCTGATGAAAAGGTTCCAAAATCTTATAGAAATTCTATCAAAAACAAATTCAAGTCTACCACAGCTGAAATTGTTAACATGGAATTCACTAACGCTGAAGAGAATAATCCTCTTGTCAGTGATTCCTTAAGTCAACAACTTGCAGACCTTCACATTGATGTTCCTAAGTTAAGACTTCCAAATCGCGCAGATGCCAAAGAAGATCCATTGGACGCCTTTATTAACACTACTGTGACTAGAAAGGAAAATGAAAAGTGCATTCAAGAAATCCATGAATTACAACAAGTGCCAGTTCTATTGAGAGCAGAAGTCGGGATGGCTTTACCTTGTTTGTCTGTGCGTGCAATGAATCCTTTCCTAAAGAGAGGTAATTAATCATATCGCCGTTTTCATTAATCGTTAGCATTAATCGTCATCATTTTGTTGCATTGAACTTAATGATCGTCAGTTTCATTTTCAAATCTTAATAGTTTAAGAAAAAACATTCATCTTTATGTATATTAAATATATATTACTTACGAAATTTTTATAAGATACGTTTTTATATTTTTCACTGCTTATTTTTTTTTTAATTTAAAAGGAAAATTTATTTAGACCTCATCGCAAGAGATCCAACTAACAAATTCAAAGGTTTCAACTACAAAATGGCCGGTGAGCTTTGTGAAGTATGCCATACCAATGAATTCAAATACAAGTGCCCTGGATGTCTGAAAAAAACATGTTCTTTAGCATGTTCTAAGGCACATAAGAAAGAAGATAATTGTACCGGTCAGACTCATGATCCATTGAAATATATACCTAGCGAAACCATTAAGAACGCCGATGATGAGAAGCATGAAAGCAATTATTTAGTGCAGAGAGATTTTAATTTCTTGACTCATATAAAACGTGAAGTAGAGTTACAGAAAATGGATGGGAAGATGAGAAATAAGAGAACTTTACAATTAGCTCATCAACAACAACACACACATAACAATACTGTTTTGAAAAAACCAAGATACGATGAAGAATGTCCTCGTGTTATTAGAAGAGGTGTTAACTGTTTATTAGTGCCCAGAGGTATGCAAAGATCCGCTTTGAATCGAAGTAAATGGGATAAGTCAATTGATCTGTTTGTTTGGTCTATAGAATGGGTGCTTTGTCCAGACAATAAATCAATCAATAGTGGAAGTGAACCTTTACCAGAAGATAGTTTAAAACATGTTAGTCATAAGGTCAAAGAGACTGCCGGATTAGTAGAGGGAATGAGTAATGTTGTTTACGAGCGATGTTGTAATCTATATAATATTGTTAGAGAAGAAGAGGTAGAAGAAGAACTAGAGAAAAATGTGAAAGACTCAGTTAAGAAACCGAAAGACAATCTTTTAAGAACTGAATTACTGGTTAATAATGGTCTCAAATTTTACACTAAATGGTTTCCTTATAACACCACACATATAATGGACTCTAAAGAATTAATTCCATTAGAACCACAAGGAAAATGTATTGGGGAGCTATTCAGATCTAGGACAGTTATAGAATTTCCTACTATATTTGTAGCCAAACATGAATCTGATCTTCCTACCGGATACAAGGTTATTGATGAATCTACCAAAGAAACAAGAGAAAGTAGATGGTCTCAAAGTACAACGAAAGAGCATGATAAGACACACAATATAACAACAACGGAAGAACTTGAGGATAATGAAGAACCCGAAGTTGGATCTAGTACTAAACCTGAAGCCAATCAAATAACCAGTGCTGAAGCATCCAGAATTAAACCGACTGAAGATTCTAAAGAAATGGAAAGTGATAGTGACGACTATGACCCAACAGCATTATAGAAAGTAATATCATATAATATATAGATCAAACTAATCAAAAAGAAAACAAAACATGTCAATAAACCACAATCACACAAGAGAGAGCATAGTAGATTGGAAGGAAAGGGCATCTTTAAAGTAAACTCAAAAAAAATTGCCACTTGCCAGAATTGAACTAGCGACCTTTGCATTACAAGTGCAACGCTCTACCACTAAGCTAAAGCGGC
>PPOP03000059.1:0-54112 GCA_003708535.3 Kazachstania bromeliacearum | reverse complement strand
GGTGCCTGGCCAGACACGTCTTAGTCAGAATAATGGCAACCCGGCTGGTAAGTATAAAGTATTACAAAGTGTTAAACTATCACAAAGCATTAGTGAGTGCAGGCAACATTACTTAAACTTCGGGGTTCTCGGCGTTACGATATATAGGGACTAGCACATAGAATGCGAAAATTTTCACCGCGTGAAAAGTTTACATCTCAGATCTCAAACGCAGGTAAATCGTAAACACACCTCCTGACCCATGCCCCTAATCTTGTTCACAGGTTACCCATCAAGTGGGAAGACCAGTTACGCTAAGGAACTTTGTAAATCGTTGCAAGAGACCATTGACCGCGATGCAAATTTGAGTAATTTTAAAATCGTGTACCATTCGGACGAGACGTTGGGGATTGAACATGGCGATTATGAGAATTCTAACGACGAGAGGAAATTGAGATCAAAGATTACTTCGGCAGTGAGAAGAGATTTGTCCAAGTACAACATTGTCATCGTGGATTCGTTAAATTATATTAAAGGATTCAGGTACCAATTACATTGTGAAGTGAAAAATGTTGCGACGAGTTTTGTGTTAATTCAAACTATGTGCCCCCTGGAGACAGTGTTACAATATAATATTGCACAGGGGCATGCCCCATGGGATGCAAAATTATTGAAAGAATTGGTAGCTCGTTACGAGGAACCAAATCAATCAAATAAATGGGATTCACCATTGATTCCATTGTTAACCATGACAGATAAGTTAACAGATCACATGCAAGACATCAATAGCATCATTTTCAACACTACAAACACGTCCAAAGTCAACTTGCCTCAAAGGGAAAAACCAAACTCTGTCACCGTGTTGAAACCTGCGAAGGATTCAAATTTTATTCAATTGTTAGAATCAAATACAAGTAAGATTAACACTTTGATTATGAACACGATAAAGCAAAATGATTCCATTGGTCAATCCTCTCAAGGTTATAGAATATTGTTAAACGGGGATGATATCAACGATCCAAACGTGTATCACATCGATTTACCCTTACAATCAATCAATCTGGCTAAATTGCAAAGATTGAAAAGACAATTCATTCAATTAAATAAATTAAGAGATTTACAAATTGAAAGAGTTGATAAATTATATTGTAATTATTTAAATTCAAACTTGGGTGAATAAGTTATATATATTTGAAAAAAATAAAATATTTAAATTTACATATTTACAACACTGCAATGACATCACAATATAAATTCGGTGCTCACATCTCCGCGGCAGGTGGGATATCAAACAGTGTAATCAATGCTAATAAGATTGGGGCAAAGGCATTCGCCATGTTTCTTAAATCTCCAAGGAAATGGGATTCACCACCTATAACACCAGAGGAGATTACCAAATTTAAAAAATTGTGCCAAGAGTATAAATACGACCCATTGACTGATATCTTACCTCATGGTCACTATTTCATTAACATGGCCAACCCAGATTCATCAAAGGCAGACAAGGCATATTCACAATTAATTGATGAATTACAAAGATGTGAATCCTTGGGGATTGGTCTGTACAATCTTCACCCAGGGTCTGCTCTGAAGGGAGGAGATATTAACATTCAATTGAAACAATTGGCCAAATACTTAAACAGGGCAATCAAAGAGACGAAATTTGTGAAAATTTTGTTAGAGAATATGGCAGGCAAAGATAATTTAATTGGTAACCAATTGGAAGATTTACAAAGAGTGATTGAATTAATCGAAGATAAATCAAGAATTGGTGTGTGTGTGGACACATGCCACACTTTTGCCGCTGGGTATGACATTTCACAACGTGAACAATTTGATGAATTTTGGATTAAATTTGATCAAGTCATCGGTTTAAAATATTTATCTGCCATGCATTTAAATGATTCAAAAGCACCATTGGGGGCTAATCAAGATTTACATGAAAAATTGGGTCAAGGTTATTTGTCATTAGAACCATTCAGATTAATTGGTCACACGGATTTCTTAAAGGGGATACCGTTGATCCTAGAGACACCTTACAAAGATGAATCAGGTTACGCCCAAGAGATTGAATTGTTACAATGGTTAGAAACCGTAGATGACACTTCAGATAACAAAGAATTTATTGACAAAGTCACTTCTCTTCAAAGGGAAGGTGAAAAATCACGTAATGAACAACAAGCTAAATTAGAGAAGAAGACAAAGAGGAAATTACCGGTAAAGAATGATATTTTGTCACAATTAACCAAGAGACAGAAAAAATAATTATATATCTCTATGTACTTTTTTTTTATCAAATTCCCGGCCGGATCAAAAAACATATTTGTAAGGTTATTTCAATAAACAATAAAAGATTAAAACAATCTAACCCCTATATCAGATCAAACAAACAATAATGACCGAAGAGAATGATGGCAACCCACCATTAACCACAGGTGTAGCGTCTCTTTGGAATCATACACCCAAATTACAACAGATAAACACAAATCTTAATAGTGATGATGATGATTTGAAAACACCAATTTCCAATTCCACAACACCAAATTTTGAAAAATTACAAACATTACCCACTCCATTGACATATAATAACCCATTGTCACCAATACGTGGTCTGGGTATAACAAACATATCTGATACATCATCTTCAAGTTCCACTGTATCTTCATTCGGTTCATTACCACAAATTAATATAAAGAAAAGACATCATACAAATTCTAGGAACTTGGATGAAACGTTAAAATTAGAACATCGTGTGGTGTCAGAATTGATACCGGCACCTGCAGTGTCACCACAACGTATCGTTTCATTACCTACAGTAAGTGAAGAGTTTCATGATGACGATGAAGAAACTGTCACCGAGGTGTCCACAGAGTACGATTCAATCAATGAAGAAACTTTAACTGCATATTTATTACCTGATTTACAAAAAAAAGTTAAATATAATAAAGTGAAACAAATTGGTAAAGGTAATTTTAGTGTTGTGAATTTATTTGAATCAATGGATTCGTCAGAACAAGACTCATTGAAATACGTCGCGGTGAAACAAATAATTTATCCACATAATTTATCATCACAACAGGATAAATTAACTAATGAATTATTTTCCAGATTTGAAAATTCTTTAACTAGTGAATTATCAGTTTTACAAATGTTAAATCATCCATGTGTAGTGAAATTATATGGTATTAACAATCCAATTTTCCTCACAGATAACACACCAATTAATAAATTGTTTCAAATGACCAAGACATTACCACCTTGTGATATCATCATGTCATACAGTCCTGGTGGTGATTTATTAAATGCAATGACTACAGTGAATGGTGGGTTATCAATATTATTAATACAAAGAATTTTCACAGAATTATCATTAGCGGTAAAATATTTACATGATAATAATATTATTCACAGAGATTTAAAATTGGAAAACATCTTATTACAATATTCATTACAAGATATAATTAATTCTATTAACATAACCAATCAATTACCACAGGGGAACATAATTAAATTAACAGATTTTGGTCTTTCTAAACGTATTGCATTGAATGAAATGTGTACTGCTCGTTGTGGTTCAGAAGATTATGTGTCACCTGAAATTCTTATGGGGGTACCCTACGATGGTCATTTAAGTGACACTTGGGCCCTTGGTGTAATCTTATATTGTCTATTGGAGGATAGATTACCATTTGATCCACCACCAAATGCAAATAATAGACAAAGAAATAAAGCCACTTCCCACCGTATCGCTAGATTCGAATGGAGATGGTTTAAATGGTCAGATAATGACACTTCCGCTAAAGAAATTGTCACAAACACATTAACTAGAAAGAATCAACGTTGGAATATTGATAATATTGTAGAATCAGCATTCATACAAGATATTATCAATGATTTACAATTCATTTAATAATTGTCCCCCTCATCAAACTGCATATATACATAAAGACAATTCATCATCATTTTATATCTTTTTTTTTTTGACTAATAATTTTTAAAATGCTATTATTATATACTTTGTTAGAAACCTATTGGTAGTCTTTATATATTACTTTACATTAGTGATTAAGCTTTGTCACCACCAATTTCTTCAATTTCATCTTCACCTTCATCATCTTCATCATCACCTTCACCGGCTTGCATTTGTTTCATCATTTCTTGGAATTGTTGACCCTTTTCACCTTGCATCATGGATTCTAAATCTAAATCATCAGCGTTACCACCTAGACCCTTTAACATAGAAGCCATGTCCATACCACCTGGACCACCGGCACCACCTAAACCTTGCATCATGGAGGCCATGTCCATACCACCTGGACCACCGGCACCAGCACCACCTAAACCTTGCATCATGGAAGCCATATCCATACCACCGGCACCACCTAGGGCAGACATGTCATTGTCATCTTCTTTCACTTCATCTTGTTCATCTTCATCAACCCATTTATCGAAATCAGTCTTAATATAGTTATATTTAACCTTTTCCTTAGTTAAACGTGGCCAATATTCTTCTTGTAAATCTTTCTTGAAAATCTTTAAGAAATAATGTTGACCATTAGCCTTCTTATGTAAAGTGTTTTCAGGTACAATCTCTTTAAAGAAATCAATGTGTAATTTATATTCATGTTCAGCTTCATCACCAACGTGACCCTTGGAAGAGGCAGTCAATTCAAAATAAGTTGGTTCAATTTTCAATACTGGTTCTTCACAGTCAGTAATAGAAATAGTTATTAACAAGTAATTTTTTTCAGCATCGGTGGCATTGGATCTTTGAGCCCATCTGACTAAGGGAACTAATACTTTAGACATTGATAATAGTGTAGAGTTATTGGTTTGGTTAATTATATTGAAAATTGCCGCTTCCCTCACTGGTGGGGGTTTTCACTATTTATACTATTTGCTCGCTCTGTTTCGCCCCCTTCAAAAAAACTACGTGAAGAAAAAATAGTGGGCAAAAGAATATTCCAGAAACTTCTAAAAACAGTATATAGAGTTGAAACTGAATATGAAGAAGTAACAGTTAAATAACAAGTTTACTTGCGGGGACGGCAATGGACCAATTGACATTGTAATATGGACCTAAAATATAAATTAACAATGGCAGCAGCAAAAAAAACCAAAAAAGAAATGGACGAGTCCGGAATCGAACCGAAGACCTCTCCCATGCTAAGGGAGCGCGCTACCAACTACGCCACACGCCCAGTTATTTCTTGTTTTGGTGAGTTTAAGCTGTGGTCCCATGGTGAGGTTCTAGTCATGCCACCTAATCAAGTTTTTCATCAATTTGAAAAGGTTTGAAAAGAGCAATCAACGAATGTTAAACCTGTTTTCAATGACCCAACAACCCCATACATGTTTGAACTGGCGATTAACGACAGGATAGAGTCATTCCTGACCACTTTGACTAAGAAGCATATACTTACCCAGGAGGAATGCGGGAATTATACGCGAAATGGGTCCATCCCAATGCATAGTTTCATAGACCTCTATAAAAAATTAGAGGATCCCAATGTCAATTTGAAAGAATTGTTATCCGGCTTAGATTTCAAATACAAACCTAAACACGTTCCTGGCTCAAAATACTCTGATCAATTCAAGAAACAATTGGAACAATTGAAATTGAAGCAAGATGAGCAAGAATATCAAGATATGATTAAGAAAGATAAAGTCAATTTCTTGGGACACAGAGAAGGTGATGAAGACTGGATAAGCCCTTCACAAATGAATAAACAAATAAGAGAACAGATTACCACTGTGTTTAATATCTTAGTCAGTGTGGTATCTGTTGTGTTTGCCATTTGGTATTGGACCGGGTTTTCAGGTAGATTCCCCTTAGAGATTAGAGTGTTATTATGTCTTTTCTTTGGTGTATTGATCCTAGTGGCAGAAGTAGTGGTTTATAACAGTTATCTAAGGAAAATTGATGAGGCTAGAGTGAAGGAAAGGTCTAAGAAAGAGAAGAAACAAGTCTTGAAAATAATTGATACGAGTAAAGATCAAAAATTAGAATAATAAAAAAAAAATGAATGATATATTTATTTTACATATGTATACAAAATTAATAAAGTGTCAAAAATGTATTTACAACATATTCATATGCTGGGAAGCAATACTTTTCTATAAGGATAATACAATTTTTTTTGTTTTCAACTAAATTAATATAATAATAATTTTTTCTGATTTAATTATGACTTTTTATTAATGACCCAAGACTCTCTTTTCAATAGAGTACACAAAACTCATTGTTTGTTCCATTAAAGTTAAACAAATAATAGTATGTGGAGCAATTCTGTAAACTTGTGCTTGGAAACCCTTATACAAAGCTAATGGACCTTCAATTTTCACAGTTTTAATTAAACAATCAATTGGACCCTTATATTTAGCAGTCTTTTGATTATAAATTCTAGTTAAGATAACATCCCATGGATTCATCACCACGGCAACACCCATACCAGAAATAGTACTTGCGGTTAAATGTAATGGTGGACCATTTTCCATAAGGTCATGTCTTAATAAGAAATTCTTAGCAGTGTTATATATTGGTAATTGAACTGAAGAACCAGCACCAGTTCTTAAGATGGCTGCATCGACACCTTTGTATAACCCTCTAAACCCATCTTTCTTAACAATGGTAGTGAAGGCATTCCAAACACCTTTGTAATGAGTTTGATCACCTAATTGAATAGCTGTAGAGTAAGATTGCATTCTAGTCTTAATTAAAAATAATGGGGAACCAATGATAGCACCAATGATACCAGATGAAGCACCAGAGAACATATTAATACCAACATTTTGTACTTTATGACTTTCTTGATCTGGGAAAAGAGTTCTGTTCATAGCTAATCTAATTGGTTCGTAGAACCCCAATCTGGACCCGTTTAATGCAATTTGGTACATTAAGGCAGAGACTAAACCCTTTTGACAACCTCTAATACCTTCATTCTTGTAAATAACACCTAAAGCTTGGAATGGGTTCTTGTAAACACCTTCACCCATGGCAGACATTTCACCTTGTAATTGCATTCTAATCTTAACCAATTCAATAGGGTTGGTCACTAGGACAGCTACATCAGCAGCTAACCCACCGGCGACAAATGAACCGAATTTGGAAATCTTTTGAGCATCAGTCTTCTCTATAACTTTCTCCACTTTTTCTGTAGACATATTGTAAAGGTAATAAGTTACTTGTTGATCTATGGAAGGGAGGTCCCAAGATGAGAAACTTTCCAAGTTACGTAAACATTGTTTATTATATTTATATCTCGAGAAAAGTCATGCCAACATTAAAAAAAAAGTATTTCTTGCAATACAGGAAAGCATTTCTTTTTCACCGGTCCGGAAACTGTGGGAACGTTCTGTGCCCTGGTTGCAGTTGTTAGGGGTGGGAAAGCAATTTCTCTATATTCTTTTGTAGCCCTATAAATAAATTGCTTTTTTAAATATTTTCCTCGAGAAAATCAAACAAAATATTTCATAGTTTTAAAAAACCCTGAACGAAAAAACCCGGATGTATATTTCCGCACCCGCAAACCTACTTCCTCTTTTCACATGATTTGAGCCCTGATCCGTTTCCGGGATCCTGTAAAAATCTCAAATGTGTCACCATAGTAACGACGGTTCATATAATAGGAAAAAAAAATGCAGTGATTTGTAATATATGTATATTTACAGTCTATATATAATGATGTGGGGGTGGTGACGATGACTCATTCTATCTGAAATTATTTAAGATGGTACCACAATCCACACAGTAGTAACCGGCCTCTCTTTGACCCAGTGAGTTCCTTGTGATGGCTTCAAATTTGTTACCATTACAAGTTTCACATTTCAAATTTAAAACGCTGATCCGACTCTCCGAAGTGTCATTTTCATTTGCCAGTTCTGCTAGACGAGATGATGCACTATCACCTCTTGATCTGGATGATGAATTGACACTACTGGTAGAACGACGAAGAATGTTACCTCTAAGGGTAAAACTTGATCTTGGTACTCTTCCATCTATGGACCCAGCACGTTTAACAAATTTGGATTTACTGTTCGCATCAGAAATTCTTGGACTGGAAGGTATTTTCTTACCGACATCTAAATGTGATAAATGTGATGACACTTTAGATAAAGTGGAACAATGATCTGAATGTAATTTATCATAATTTCTTAATTGTTGCAACACCGCAGCTCTCACTCTTTTAGTCATATCTGCTCTGAAGACACGAATTACACCTCGATCATCAGTGGTCACTATCATGGGACCAATGGCCTCTACTGGATCTGGTACAAATGATGGTGGGTTTTGAGTAATGGCAGATCCCTCCGGGATCTTGGGCGTGGACCCGACTGTAGTGGATGGATCATCTTTCATGTATTGTAAAGTCAATTCACAAATTATATCATTGGATAATGATAAAATCTTGGATGATGTTACTGGTACAGACACGGCAGTGGTAATGGGACGATGATGTGCATGGAATGATATGTATTTAGAATTTTTCCTACCATAAGTTTCAATGTTTGAATGTGAATGAGAAAAAATTCTTGAAATTTTATTTGGTATTAATGATGATGAATGACGACGACGATTATTAGTGGTAGTAGTTTCTTGTATAGATTGTTTAGATGATAATAATTCATTGGAGAGTAATTTCCAACCATAAACCCAATGATCATCACTACCACAAAGTACCACTGATTTATTATGATCATTGGTAAATTGTGCATTTTGTTGTGATAATCCACTATGGAACCCCTTTAAAAATTCTAATATTTTCCTTGTTTGTAAATCAAAAATTCTAATTCTTGAATCATTGGAAGTGATTAATAATTTTTGAGGTGAATTCTTATCCACTTGGAAACATTGTAAACCTGTTACACGTGGACCTTTATATATTTTAGTTAGGGGTCTCCCCGTGAATGGTTTAGCAAATTCACCTTGTGTGTTTTTATCCTTTACATGGAATGATGCAACAGATTCTAAATCTTTAGTGTATAATATGTGAACCCACCCATTAAATGTCCCAACAATGGTCCAATTACCATCATCTGATATGGTAATGGAAGTAATTAAATCGTGACAATCAAATTCTGAACAAATTTCATTATCAATAATGGACCAAAGTCTACATTTATGATCTAGACAACCTGATATGAAAAATCTATCATCAGTTGGATGAAATTTCACACCAGTGACAAAATCTGGATGTGGGAAAGTTTTCAATGAAATTTTCTTCTCTGGGTGCCATAATTTAACATTTTTATCCATGGATGCACTGATTAAGAAATTATTTTTCGACCAATCTAAATCCAGGACATCTTGTAAATGTTCTTTAAAGATTTGTGTTGGATGTGGTTTGAAAAGTGGTGCATAAAGATTAACTGATTTAGTATCATCATCCATTTCAGAGTCAGCTGCTGGAATCGTCACGGCCGATTTGGCCGTTCCATTATTATTAATATTATTTGAATTGATTGATTGTTTCCTTATAGCTTTAGTCTTTGCCATCATTATTGCATTAGATTCTTCTACAGTGTCTAATTCCCATCTTTCCACGGGTGAGCTTATTACTTTCCAAATTCTTATGCACCCACTTTTATCCCCCGTAGCCATAAATTTCCCATCTTTACTAAATTGAGTGGAAAAGATTGCTTTATTATTACCTTGATTAATTATGTTATTATTATTAGTTGTATGCAAAGTGTTATTAGTTTGATTTGTACTTGTTGATGAGATTGAATTTTTTCGATGTTGTAAATTATTATTTGATGATATTATATTATCCTCAGGATGTAATTCTTGTGCTAAGAACAATCTTTTAAATGGACCAATATCATTTCTCTTATGGAATACTTTAATATGTTTCGGTTGTTCTAAATAATTTGCAAATTGTTCTCTATCAATAAGACCAAAATTCCATGGATCATTTGAATTATTCACTTTAATTTTTTGTAAACTTGTCTTCAATTTAATCATTGGATCCAATTCTTCTCTTGTATATCGTTCATCTTCATTCAATTCATTTTTAACAATTGGTGTTTTAGACATTTTAAATCTCAATGGTTGAATATCAGCAGAATAATCCAATCCTGTTTGTACGTTATTATTACCACTAGCGAATTTTATTATATTATCTAAATCGTATTCCATTGAATCAGAATCGGAATCAGGATTATTAGAAATTATATTATTTAATACCGCATTTTGATTTGTTCTTATTGTGGGCGTTTTCAATTTAAACATTTGAATAAAAGAGAAAATAAAACTAACTTTTAAAGCCTACTTTTCCTCCTAGAGTATATTATACTTTGTGCCTAAACGAGTAATTCAGTAAACAACAGTTGAGTAGTTTACCAATTTCTGAGCCCTGTTTTTTTGGATCTTTGAACTTTTCAAACGCTAAGCCTCTAGTTAAAAATATTGCCAAAGTTCTTTAAAAAGATCACTTACTTTTAATCTATTCTAATAATAGATTTTATGCAAATGTACTTGTGACTGGGCAAATCCTGTACAACGCTGTATTACTTCTTCGATGTCCCTGATCTCTCTATCTGTATAAATTTCCAAAACGAGGGGTAGGGATGAGTGGCTGTCACTTGTCAGTAGACGTGTATTATTTATATATCTCTTGTAGTGTTTAACAGTGGTAACGATAACAACAGGAGACACACACAGCTTTATCAATTAGCCCATTGAGTTGCACAATGATACATTCGCGGAATCAATGATCTTCCCATTACCAGACTTAAAGTATCTGTTACCACTAAATAACCATTTTTGAAACCGCGGAACGCAAACCCACAGAAACCCGCGTAGAAACCGGGGTTACCCCCTCTCTACGCAGTGAATTTTTTTCATCCCTATAATTGGATCCCATTTGCCACCTTCCGCGGATTTAACACGGTTCCGTTCCGTTCTGCGGCGGTTTCTCTGTGGGTGTCTTCTCCCGCCTGTTTAGTAGAGATCTGGAATTTAGTAGCGCCGCAAGATACGTGGAAATGGACCCGCGGAAATACAGCCTGCTAAATGCGGTTCCGCGGGTGTCCGCGGGTTTAAGAGGGGCCCACTCTCTCTCTCAGTTCCGCGGGATTCTTGTCCCGGACAGCACCCCCTTCCCCGGACAGGAGTGGGTCGGTGTCCCGGACAGTTTGTGCAATGCCCTAGCTTTGTTTTGATGAGCCCTGAAATGTGACCCGTCCACAGTGATATTTCAATTTTATTATATTGTTGTTTAATATCAGTAGAGGTTTCGCATGGACAGACAGTAGTGAAGTCTAACACACGCATACACAACAATGTCTGTGAAACCAATAGATTCGTTTATCACAAATGGTGTGAAACTGTTCGAAGTTAACCCATCTCAAAGTGTCATCTCGATAACGTATACACCACCAACATTGAAAAATGAAGTGGATGGTAAGAAGATAACTAAACAAAGCACTAAAGTGTCGTTCAAGATCAATAACCCACATTTATCTACAAGTTATAAGTTTAACACCAATAAGAGTAAAGATGTGTCGAGAGTACTGAATGCATTGGGACCCAGAGGTGTGTCCATTCAACCAAATAAAATTGGTAAAAAATCAAATAATAATACTAATAAGATTGTCGGGTTAGCTACTTTGCTGGTCAACACTAAAGTGGAGGAATATGTACCACCTTCCACGACAAAATCAAATACAGAATCTAATAATGATACTGCTAATAAAGATTCAAAGAAAAAGAAAAATAAAAACAAGAAGAAACGTTAAAAGGGTATGTCTCTTTCTCCATTCTATATAATGAATATATAATATAATATTAATAACAATAAAAATTTTCATAATCTAGTTCTTCTCTTTCTTTTCTTCTTCTTATTCTTATTCTTGTTTTTTTTATTTTTGGGTTTATTACTATTATTATTAACAAGTAATGGTGTATCTTCTGATTCTTCAATGTCTTCTATTATTGGAGGGATAACAGTATTGTTGTTGTTCTCATCCACTTGATCATACGTCGAGGAAGCTCTTTCATATTGTTGAACATCATTAGTCGAATTTTCATGGTTACTGGCACCAGCTATCACACTAGACTCCTCTGAATAATATTTTGGTGGGAAATCTGATGTCTCCTGTATGATAAGATCTTTATTACTATCTGAACCTTTATAAATTGGTGGGATACCAATTTCACCAAAAACACTACCAAATGAATATTTCTTCACATTGGCTTCAATGAAAACATAACCTAATTGACCCAAATTAATATTTAATTCAATTGGGTCACTCTCCACATTTTCAGTATGAATGTCATGAACTTTTTGTAATTGATCAGATAAATCCATAGATCCACTAGATTCTCTTTCTCTCAAGGAAACGTTATCTGGATCTTCTAATAATCCCTCCTTTGTGTATGTTCTTGTATATGATGCATTAATTGCACCTAAACTCACAAATAAATCGACATGAATATTTTGTGTAACATCCATTAATTTTTTACCATTATGTGTAATAAATATAGTGCCTGATCTGTATTTATATCCAAACCCAACTATATCACCTTCCACTAATTTAGGTAATAAAGTACTAGCGGTAAATGGATTATTAATTCTTAATTTACCAGTAGATTCATAGGCAATGGAAAAATTGGACATACCTGGTATTCTAAAATATGGATATGGTACAGTGGTAAGACCAATACTAAATATACTATTAGAGTTTCTTTCATGTTTAAAAACTTTCACTTCAAAATAAACGGCCTCTTTCTTATTTAAGGGTAAAGGATAATTCATTACAGTGGATGAACTCTTATTGAATTTGGTAAAACTTATATCTAATTTATCTTGAACTAAGAAACTTGGTAAAAAATGACCCATTTCATCAACGTTATCATTTATACTAGGTAATAAGAAATAACTTTGAATACCTCTATCCTTTAAAAATTGTGTATCATTATCATTAACGTATGTTCCAAATTTAGTCACTGCAGGTGGACTCATCTTTTGAAACTCTTTACTTCTATTGTATAATTCAATTTCAAATGGTGACATTTTCTTTAATTCATTACTCTCTAAGATCTTGAAAGCTTCATCATTAGTTTCATCTATCGATTGTGTAAATGACGAATCTAATAACACACCACTGTTTTTCTTATTAAACAATGATCCAAACGCTGAACGACGGTTACCACTAGATGTACCATTTAATCCAAGCTCTTCATCATATTCATTTTCATCTACACGACAAAATGTCACATATGCTGCTATCAAAAGCAATAAAATCATTACTGTGGCAAATGTCACTGATAAACTTATTAAAAATACCAAACTTATAGCATCACCATCTGAATCAAGAGGTGGTGTCAGCATCGGAGGTGAACCTTCTCCAGTGAGTCTGTCTTGCGCAAAGACATGTTGTACGGTGGTCAATATTTCATTTGTGGAATCTGTATTTATTATCATGCTCATTTCAATATAGCATAATACTTTTAAAGTATGCTATTTGTTTACTGATAAGTCAAAATTATTAATCAATCAAATTATATTGTTTTCATTAAATTTTGATGTGTTTTTTTAGAAAAAAATGCCCCCGAAAAAAGACAAATATATATCCATAGTATATAGTAGTAAAAAATGTAAAAAAATGCAGTTGTATTAAGGTATCGTCTTTATATATGTGTCTAATGCTTATTGATATTACTCATCTGAATCGTGATCACTCTCCAGTTCACCACTGGCTTCACTCCATTCAATGTAATATTCTTTCATCATATTCTTATAATTTTTCAAGAATAGTGGATCATATGGGAAATAGCTTTGTAAATCTATAAATTGTTGTCTTGTTGCCAAAGACCACACTGTGGTATTTGCTGCCACTGATGTGCCAGAGGTGGAAGAAGAGTTTTTATTACTGTCAGCCTTACCAATGATACCTCTTAATCTTTCATTATTATTATTTTCAATAATACTGAAACAATAAGCAATGTCTTCATGTTGTGTAATTCTGGCAAACATTAACATAACGTTTTCATTACAATATTTTAATGGGTTAAATTTGGAGATAATCATTCTTTGGAAAAATTTATCTAATTCACATTCCCAATTACCATTTAAATCTCTAAATAGATTTCTTCTAAAACAGAAAATGTAACATAATGCTTGGAATGCTGCATAGAAATGTTTAAATCTTTCCATACCACCTGGTTGATCTACTTCCTCTTCTCTTTCAATAGCATATCTGTTTAACCAAGAGGTTAAATAGCTAGCGACAAAAATAATTTGAGTTCTGGATAGTTTCTTAGCACGAGCAATGTAAGACCCTAAATATTGTAATGATTTAACTTTCATCTCTGAAGTTTCATTTGGTGCAAATGAAATATCAATCAAAGTCACTAAGAATGAATCTAGTAATTCTAATTGTTTTTGAGAAATGTGGAACATAATGTATTGAATGGATCTAGTATAATAGGTGGGTAAAATATGTGTCTTAAACAATGTAGTCAATGTGTTAAACACACCAACCCCATCACCACTCTCTAAACTTTCTGGAGTCACTTCAGCACTTATACAGTCACTGACTAATATCAGGATTGCATCTAATTTACCAGATAACTCTTTAATACCTTGAGTTACTTCCACATTATATTCTTCATCACCTTCTAATTCTTCATCACTTTCAGCATCATTGTCTGATTCGTCACTGTCATCCACATCACTGCCATCCACATCATCCACATCATCTTCAAAATCACTATCTATATCATCATCCATTTCGTCCAATTCATTTTGTAATTCCACATCAATTGAGATTATCTTTTCAATGACCAATGACCAAACTTGAAATCTTAATTCATTACAATATCTGGTTAATTGTAATATGTTGGAAATATAATTCACCAAATTTTTGCGAGAATCATTCTTATTGGGAAAGAATCTTGCTAAATATGAGTCAATAAACCCCATAGAACTTGGAATCACTTTCAAGAAATAGTTTAAAATTTCATGATGATGATTCATAGTTTTATCCAAAGGTAAAGTGACAAAATTTGATATTAAAACCATAGAAACATCATGCCACCATCTGGGTATACTAGAACAAAGGATTCTAATAAAATATATAAATTTAGTTAACGTCACTGGCGGTAATTCCCACCAATGAGCGAAATTTATTAGAGATAAAATTAATGAATTTCCTTTAGAGGAATCAATTCTGTTAATATTACTTGAAAGAATATCCAACAAGATATTCAAATTTTCAGGTTTGATCTTGTCAGGATTCTTATCAGGAAGTGCTAATTGATTAGCAATTATGTCAATTTGGGTAGTATCATTCTGGAAATAAAACGTTATCTGTTAGTAAAATGATCTTTTTTTATTAGTTCTGGAAATTTGTTGAGGATAATAATGAAAGAATTTGGGTAAACATACTTTATCAAGGTCATCTAAAGCAGATTTGATAAATCTTGAATAGATAGCAGACGAGAAGCCGCCTATATTGTTGTCGTTATCGTTATCTTCATTTGCAATGGGATACAAGGTGACATCCTTTGCAAATTCAACTTTACGTTTTTTTGAGTCCAACGGATTCATAACATCTTGAGTAGAGGGCCGTTTAGTAGTGTTTTCAAATGCCATCATCTTTAACCAACTAGTTCGAGAAATATCTTTTCGTTTTCAATTGGGAAAGTTGTGTGATTGAAAACTGATGCTCATCGATGTCTTTAAAAGTCAAAAAAAATTTTACACAGACCCCCTCGCTTAGCTAAGTATTCGGGTAATTTTTCACGCAGATCCCATTGTGGTAATAATAATAACAAATGTAAAGGATATACAGGTTTTATATATAGTGCTAATTTAAGAGAGGGGTATATGTTCCGCTTTGGTTGGAATCATCTTATGCTTCTTCCTTGAACCATTGAACTGCCTAATTGTTCACTCCCAACGTAGGTCCAACCACCGAATTGTTTTTGAACACTCTCACTTAAGTATTCATCTACGACACTGTCAATTGGTTTCTCTTTAGTAAATTCTTGATCGAAGTTACTAGTGTCCATGGCACTAGTCACAGGTGGCTTATAAGGTGGGATGTAACCTTTCATCATTAAACGTTTCCAAGAAAGTTGACTGAAGAATGGATGTTCTCTAATTTCATGGGCACCATTACGTCCTAATCTTCTGGTAGGGTCTCTACTCAGTAAACCAATCAACAGATCTTTGGCATCTCTGTCGAATCCATCTGGGAATCTCAATGGAGCTTGCAAAATTTTCTTATACATCTTTGGTACGTCTTCATCGTAATAAGGTGGTAAACCTGTTAACATTTCATATAGTAAAACACCAAGTGTCCACCAATCCACTACCTTGGAATAACCTTGCCCCAACAACAATTCAGGAGCTAAATATTCAGGTGTACCACAGAATGTGTCAGTCTTATCGTCATCCTTCATGTTTAATTTACAAAGACCAAAATCACATAATGCAATATGACCTTGATAATCTAACAAAATGTTTTCAGGTTTCAAATCACGGTAAATGACATCCAATTTATGTAGCGTTTCCAATGCACATAGCAATTCAGCTGCGTAGAATCTGGAACGCGATAGATCGAATCTACCTTCCTTTTGTAAATGGTAGAATAATTCACCACCGTTAATGCAAGCTAATACCAAATATAATTTCTCTGGAGATTGGAATGAAAATTTCAATGGTACAATGAAGGGACAATCAACTCTAGCCAAAACTGTTCTTTCAGCTAATGTATGGGTCACTTCAGATTTCGACACAATATATGATTTTCTAATAGCTTTCAAAGCGTAAATCTTTTGTGTGTCTTTCTTTCTCACTTGCATAACTTTACCGAATGAACCTTTACCAATGACTTTCAATAAATCAAAATCGTCAATGGATAATGGTTTGTTTTTGGAAGGTTTGTAATCTATACTTAAATTTATCTTACCAAACCCATTTTCCAATGTGATCCAATGATGATTATACAATCTGATATTTGCTGCTGAATCGATCTTCAAATTAACAGGTAAATGGAATGAATCCAAATGTACATCTTGATTACTGTTTATCTTATCAAAAATTTCTTTTAATTTAGGATCATGTTCACTAATTTCTTGTTGCCAAACTTTGGATGGTAATAAGATAGAAGGAATACGAGCGAAAACATCGATCTTCAAGAAAGGTAATTTTCTTGTAACATCGAATGTGGAAATCTTGTTGAATACAGGTTGTGCCATAGTACCGTATTCTGGTTCAATGGTAGCTACAGTATTATCGAATTCAATGGTGAAATATAACAATGGAGATGCGTTTTGAGATCCTGGTAATAAGATTGTAGCAGGAATGAATTTTGATGATGAATCCTGTGGGATCAAGGCTTCGCTACCAGGTCCTTGGTTCGAAAGTGTTACTCTAGATATTTGTGATGTCAATTGATCTATTTCATTGGATGCACTTTGTCCTCTTTGTTTCAATGGTATACCAGACCCAAGTAACTTGGTCAATATTTGATCATTAGCAGTAATTTCAAATGGTAAAGTGAAACCATCACCGTTATACACTTTAATGGTCATTATCCCACCACTAGAGATGGACATATTTGGAATATGAGAAGTACTGGACGAAGTGTCAACGGCACTGTTATTATTAGATTTGAAGTCTGAGATATTATCATTAGCTTGTTCACTAAATGTCGAGGCAGTGGACGAGGCATCATATGATGATCTTGTTGGAACATATGTAGCTGATGGAGACTTAGTAATCGTCTCCTTTCTGCTCAATGATGATCCACTAACTGCATCAGTCATCGTGTCATTGCTTTCCTCATTCTTGCTATTATGGAATAACCCATTCCCCTTGGTTTCTTTCTCCTTCTCCTTCTCCTTTTCATCCTTGGACTTACCAAACTTAAACTTATTCTTCCAACCGTACATTTGAATATATGATATTGTTTAACTTGTTTCTCCTATCTTTGTAATGTAATATTTTCAACTAATTAATGATCGTTTGTTGATTGTTGAGATTTATACTTTTCTAAAAATATAAAAACCGAACTAAAATATGATAAGTGTAAACTTATAACCGCTATAGTAATCAATGGGGAAGGATCAACTTATATACTCGTTGCTCGATGCGAACAATCAAAATTGACAGAAACCAAAACAACATCTAAAATCTCGGTTATTTTCTTACTAAGAGCGTCATTTTCCTCATGCACGTGACGAGAATGTGCAATTTTCCGCCTCTTTCCTTTCTTTTTCTTTGATAACAAATTAATAATTAATGGTTATACGTGTATCGAGTGTATATAAGTTTTATATAGACGAAATGTCAAACGTTAGCTTTTTGTGTTCGTAAAATATCATATCATAAAAGTAGTAGTAACAATAAGTTGTAGTCTCTTAAGTACGGACAGTTGGTTCTTCAGTACCTATTAGTTCTTTGAATTTCAAGAATTTCAAGACTGACTTGATAGTTGGAGCCAAGAATTGCTCAGCAGTTTCATGGTACTTATTAGAATCATCAGTGTAGTTTTCCACGTATAATCTGATGGTGGCACCGGAGGAACCAGTACCAGACAATCTCAAAACAAATCTAGCACCGTTGGATAATTTAACGAATAAACCTTGGTGGTCAGAGACGGAACCATCTAAATCAGTGTATGAGAAATCACCAGCTTCAGTGACAGTGACAGAAGCGTCACCTGGGAATGGAGCGTTGATGGATTCTGGCTTGGATACAAAGTCATTCAATAAATCGACGACCTTGGCAGCATCTTCAGAAGTGATGTGTTCGTAATCGTAACGAGTGAAGAAAGTACGACCGTATTTAGTCCAGAATTCATCTTGAATGGTTAAGATAGAAGCATCCTTTTCTGGGTTATGTTTGTTGTAAATGGCCAAAACGTTTAACCAAGCAACAATGGCCCATAGACCATCCTTTTCTCTGATATGGTTAGAACCAGTACCGAAAGATTCTTCACCACAGATGGATAACTTCTTGGCATCGAATAAAGCACAGAAGAACTTCCAACCAGTTGGAACTTCGTAACATTTCAAACCATGCTTAGCGGCGACCTTGTCGATAGCAGCAGAAGTTGGGAATGAACGAGCTAACCCGTAAATACCTTGCTTAGCGAAATATGGAATTTCAGAAGCATATTCGGCAATAATAGCGACAGAATCACCTGGAGAAACGAAAGCTGGACCAGCACCGTAAATCATGTTTCTGTCACCATCACCATCGGAGGCAGCACCAAATTGAATTTGTTCTCTGTCAACTCTTTCAACTAAAGTACTAGCGTATGTTAGATTTGGATCTGGGTGTAAACCACCGAAATCTGGTTGTGGGTGCCAGTTTTGTAAGACTTCATCAGCTGGTAAACCAAATTCATCAACGAAGATGGCCTTACCGTATGGACCAGTAATACCGTTCAAAGAATCGAATAATAATTTCCAGTTCTTAGTTTCACGTTGGTTAGTGATGAAAGCCTTAATCAAATCGAAATCAAAGATTTCCTTTAAGAATTCGACGTAAGCCTTAGTGGTATCAATGATATCAACTAATAATGGACCGTATTTTTGATCCTTACCAATCTTGGATAAATCTAATTGAGGGAAGTCCTTGACAATCTTGTAAGAAGTCAATTTCTTGGAAATTTCCCACATAGCATTAGTGACAGGTTCTGGAGCTGGACCACCGTTAGCTAAATTGTACTTGATACCTAAATCATTTTCTGGACCACCTGGGTTGTGAGAGGCAGTTAAGATGATACCACCAGTGATCTTTTCTTCATAAGATCTGATGATGTGAGAGGCAGCTGGGGTGGACAATAGACCATTTTGGCCGATAACCAACTTACGGACACCATTAGCGGCACCGATAGCAGCAATCTTACCGACGATAACGTCGTTGTAGAAACGACCATCACCACCAATGACCAAAGTAGCACCTTCAGCACCTTCTGGAATAGCTTCCAAAATGGCTTGAATGAAATTTTCAGTGTAGTTTGGTTCATTCATGAAGATAGCGGTCTTCTTACGTAGACCAGAAGTACCTGGCTTTTGGTCTTGGTATGGTTTGGTTGGGATAGTTTGAATTTCGAATTGGGACATGTTGATTTGTTTATATTTATTTTGGATCTTGAGAAGTAAACTGAGACTGAACTTATTACTTATCTTAAACTATTTATATATCAAAGTGGCTCCACTTTTTTCCTTGTTGCAAAAAACTTTTAAAGGGCGAAAATCTTTCAGGGGTTGTTGACAGACAAATTACGGTGGAGTTTCGTCAGTTGTTGTTTTGTGTTGCTTCCTGAAAAAAAAAAAAGGTGAGGGGTAAACCAAGTAAAAAGATGCAGTAAAAACAAGATCTGAAGAATTCCGTAAAACCCCACTTGCTTATATACACAAGACTCGAGAAGTTCAAGAAAAAAATGAGGGGTCGAAGGGAACAGCAAGGTAAGACGTACATATTGAATTTCTACGGGGGGGGACGGGGGTTCCATTGTAGCCGCTCAACTACCACACGAGTTACAGTATAAACAAGCTCACAGTCTCGGAACAGTGTGCTCCATTGTAAAATGTTTGATTATCAGAAATCAGCGTAGTTGAATCTTGCCCATTTGTTTTTTGTTCAATTATGAGATTGAAGGTCGGAGCACTGTCTTCCGAAAACTTTTCTAGCCCGGTTTTAAATCAAGTAACTAAAACAAGTAACATCATTACATTGAAGTTGGAGGTCTAATTATCAATTGTTCTTTATTGTGAGTGATTTATTTATGTTCCTCGTTCAATTCAATATATTAGTGCTTAATAAAACGATTTTGGAAAATAAAATATTCAGTTTTACCAAATTTCACAAATATTTTCGATGCTAAAGAATCACATGTTTGTAAAAGGACATCTCCAAAATATATTGAAACTTGTTAATCTACCAATATCGATTTATATCTCGAGCAAAACGGTCTTTGCAAAACCTGTCTTATTATTTTCTTGTATTGAATATTGATAAAGATGTTTGACATCAAACGGTACAATTACATAACAATTAGTTCTCTTTTAAATTTGTAACTCAGCATCATCCTGAATAATCTTCCCGTTTCAATGTCATTGTTTTATTGAAAGATCTTTAACATTTCTGCATTGGAATCACTTATTATCTACAAGCAAAATATTAAAAAAAAAAATAAACAAATCTCGAACAAATTTCTTCGATATCTAGATCTATACTATATTTATCAATAAAAAAGCAAACATATAAACTCTATTGAAAGATGCCTTACCAAGCACTACCAGGTTATTTTGCTGCATTCCCAATTGAAGGATCACCAGCTGTTGACTCTTTGAAAGTTGATCATTTAGAACTAATCAACCACGAGTCGTGGAAACAACTATACGATGCTATACCACAGGACACAGAGACACATCATTACAAATTGCTAGTACTTGCTAGACATGGTCAAGGGTATCATAATGCTGCTATTGAAAGATACGGTATGGATAAATGGGATGAATATTGGTCATTATTGGACGGTGACGAATATGGTGATTGGTTAGATTCCAAATTAACACCCTTAGGTAAAAATCAAGTGAGTAAAACTGGAGAAGATGTATTATTACCATTAGTCAATGAACTTGGTATGTTACCACACGTTTTCTTTAGTAGTCCCATGAGAAGATGTTTAGAGACATTTATTGGGTCATGGAATCATGTTTTCCGTGAGCATAGTCATCTGTTAAATGGTAAACGTGTGTCTACAATTATCTTAGAGACCATTAGAGAAACTCTGGGTGAACACACTTGTGATAAAAGAGTCAACCATTCCCTGGCGGTGAAAGAATACCAAAATTATCAAACAGAATCCGGTCACACAATCAATTGGAACTACGATGAAGATTATGCTGAAGAGGATCAATTGTGGTTACCAAACAAGAGAGAAACAGTCAGTGAAATGGATGTACGTATCCACGGCGGGCTCACAGAGATGTTCAACAGACTAACATCAGAGCAGAAACTGATCTCTGTCACATGCCATTCAGGGGTCATTGGAAGTGTGCTACGTAATCTAAGACACCCGGCTATCAACAATTTGAGCACTGGTAAGATAGTGTGCGCAGTGGTGCAGATTAAGAGACAATGATAAATAAATATATAAAGTACATAGAAAAAAGAAACTGTAATTAGAGAAAAAGCAATGCCAGCAGCCCAATCTTTGCACGACTGCCTGCTCTCCTCCCCTCCGCAACATTCTCAGAATCCCAGAGGCAGACAGCTATAAGGGTACACACTGCCCCACCCAGGCACAGTGTGTCAAAACTGAGAAATCCCTTCCGCGGCAGGCACCCCGTCCCTTCTAGAACCGCGGAAAAGAAACGCCGCTTCCAGACCGGCCGCGGAACCCGTGACCGGAACTGATTGCGATATTGGCCACACTTTTCCCCTCAGATAAGCGCAGACGAAAAATCAGATTGATCGCACTTCAATGTCCGGTCCAAATCAACTGGCCATCGCTAATCTTTCATTGACTCAGAGTGGTCTATTTGTATATATATCTGATAGTGAAGATTTCCATTTGACATATTTTATCATCTTGATGTAATACTTTCTCATCCAGTCAGTTAAACACAAATGATCAGAAACGTCATCTCCCTTAGGAGAGCTACTTCTAAGCGCTCTATCACACAATTGACTAGAACTACATATTCCAATGCCGCTTTACTTCGCGCACGTCCATATGCTTCACTAAGTGCTACTGCCCCAAATGCTGTGGCGGGTACTTCTGCTAGACCATCTCCATCCCCAAGTTTTGACATGGAGGCTCCAGTCAAGATGAAGACCACATGGGGTACTTCCAATCCAGAGATGGACAACTCTTTAATTGGTTTGACCGGTGGTCAAATCTTCCACGAAATGATGGTAAGAAATAACGTGGACACTGTGTTTGGTTACGCTGGTGGTGCCATTCTTCCCGTGTACGATGCCATTCATGACAGTAAGGCTTTCCAATTCGTCTTGCCTAAACATGAACAAGGTGCCGGTCACATGGCTGAAGGGTACGCTCGTGCATCTGGTAAGCCAGGTGTTGTGTTAGTCACATCTGGTCCAGGTGCCACTAACGTCATTACTCCAATGGCTGATGCCCTAGCAGATGGTATCCCTATGGTTGTCTTCACAGGTCAAGTGCCAACCTCTGCCATTGGTACTGATGCTTTCCAAGAAGCTGACATTGTCGGTATCTCTAGATCATGTACTAAATGGAATGTTATGGTAAAGAATGTGGAAGAATTACCAAAGAGAATCAATGAAGCCTTTGAAATTGCCATGTCTGGTAGACCAGGTCCTGTCTTAGTGGACTTACCAAAGGATGTCACCGCTGCCATCTTAAGAAACCCAATCCCATTAAATAGTGTGTTACCTTCCTCCGCTTTAAGAAGATTGGTAGGAAACATTCACGATCAATTCACTAAGGAAAATATACAGAAAGCCGCTGATTTAATAAATATCGCTAAGAAACCTGTACTTTTCGCTGGTGCCGGTATCTTAAACAATCCAGATGGTCCAAGATTATTGAAAGAATTATCTGAACGTGCCAAGATCCCAGTCGCTACCAGTATTCAAGGTTTGGGTGCCTTCGATCAAGAAGATCCAAAATCATTGGATATTGTTGGTATGCACGGTAGTGCTGTGGCTAACATGGCTATTCAAAATGCTGATTTGATCATTGCCTTAGGTTCTAGATTCGATGATCGTGTTACTTGTAATGTGTCTAAATTTGCTCCTGAATGTCGTAAAGCTGCTCAAGAAAACAGAGGTGGTATTATTCATTTCGAAATTTCTGCCAAGAATATCAATAAAGTCGTTGAAGCTACTGTCGCTGTTGAAGGTGATGCTGCTACCAACGTATCCACAATGTTACCAGCTGTTCTACCTGTAAGAGAAAGACAAGAATGGTTCAAACAAATCGCTGAATGGAAGGCCAAATACCCTTACAACTACATGAAGGAAACCAAGGGTTCTAAGATTAAACCACAAACTGTTATTGCTAAATTATCTAAAGTCGCTAACGCCACAAATAAAGAAGTCATTGTGACCACTGGTGTCGGTCAACATCAAATGTGGGCTGCTCAACATTGGACATGGAAACATCCTCGTTCTTTCATCACTTCTGGTGGGTTAGGTACTATGGGTTACGGGTTACCATCTGCTATTGGTGCACAAATTGCTAAACCAGATGCATTAGTCATTGATATTGATGGTGATGCTTCTTTCAACATGTCTTTAACTGAATTAAGTTCTGCTGTTCAAGCCGGTGCTCCAGTGAAGATTTTATTATTAAATAACGAAGAACAAGGTATGGTTACTCAATGGCAATCATTATTCTACGAAAACCGTTACTCTCATACTCATCAATTGAACCCAGATTTCCAAATATTATGTGAAGCTATGGGATTAAAGAGTATGAAGGTTACTAAACAAGATCAATTAGATAAAGCTTTGAAAGAATTCGTTTCCACTGAAGGTCCAGTACTATTAGAAGTGGAAGTGGAAAAGAAAGTACCTGTGTTACCAATGGTTCCAGCTGGTAAAGGTCTAGATGAGTTTATTGATTTCGATCCAGAAACTGAAATTGAACAAACCAGACTACGTCATGAACGTACCAACGGTAAACATTAAACAATTCTACTCAATGAAAACCTACATAACGAACATATAGATAGATAATAATATAAAATAAATTTAATTATTAACAGTACCTTTTTTTTAATCAAGTATTTACAATCTGTCCGTTTACCTTTATCATTACGTTATCTCGTCGATAGTGATATTTATGTATAAGCCGCAGTTTAACAATTTAAAATAAATATTGTTAAAGCCCTCACTTTAAGAAGTTTCAAATTATAAACACTTCCTTTTAAATAACTTCAGTTGACAGTTAGATATTGTTGTAGAAACTAGGAACATATCCTCTTCATTGTGATTGAAAATAATTAAGTAAATATGGCTTTACTTAAGAGAGGTGTTCGTTCTAAGACGACTCAAGCTCCTGCAAAGAGATCAACAAAGATTAAGAAAGCCACTTTCGATGCTGGTAAAAAGAAAGAAGTTGGTGTCTCTGATTTAACATTGTTATCTAAAATCTCAGATGAGAACATTAATGACAATTTGAAAAAGAGATTCCAAAATGGTACCATTTACACTTATATTGGCCATGTGTTAATCAGTGTAAATCCATTCCGTGATTTAGGTATCTATACAGATGCAGTCATTGAAAGTTATAAAGGTAAAAATAGATTAGAAGTACCACCTCATGTTTATTCTATTGCAGAGGCCATGTACTATAATTTGAAATCTTATAACGAAAACCAATGTGTTATCATTTCAGGTGAATCAGGGGCTGGTAAGACCGAAGCAGCTAAAAGAATTATGCAATATATTGCAGCTGCCTCCACTTCTCATTCCGAATCTATTGGTAAAATTAAAGATATGGTTTTAGCTACCAATCCATTATTAGAAGCATTCGGTTGTGCTAAGACCTTAAGAAATAACAATTCATCCAGACACGGTAAATATTTAGAAATTAGATTCAATTCCCAATTTGAACCTTGTGCTGGTAACATTACAAATTATTTATTGGAAAAGCAAAGAGTGGTCAGTCAAATTAAGAACGAGAGAAATTTCCATATCTTTTATCAATTCACTAAAGGTGCATCTCAAGCTTATAGAGAGACTTTTGGGGTACAAAAACCTGAATCTTTTGTATACACATCAGCTTCTGGTTGTACTTCAGTGGATAATATGGATGATGTACAAGAATTTGCTGAAACTTTAAAGGCTATGGCCGTTATTGGTTTAACTCAAGAAGAACAAGATCAAATATTTAGAGCCTTGGCTGCAGTGTTATGGACAGGTAATATTAGTTTCGGTGAAGATGAAGAAGGGAATGCTCAAGTGCAAGACACTTCTGTGACTAATTTTGTTGCCTACCTTTTACAAATTGATGCAGAATTATTATGCAAATCCTTAGTTGAAAGAACTATGGAAACTAACCATGGTATGAGAAGAGGTTCTATTTATCATGTTCCATTAAACAGGGTACAAGCTACTGCTGTGAGAGATGCTCTTGCTAAGGCAATTTATAACAATATGTTCGACTGGATTGTTGATAGAGTTAATGTCTCATTACAAGCTTACCCAGGTGCTGATAAATCTATTGGTATTTTGGATATCTATGGTTTTGAAATTTTTGAACATAATTCTTTCGAACAAATTTGTATCAATTACGTTAACGAGAAATTACAACAAATTTTCATTCAATTAACATTGAAACAAGAGCAAGAAACCTACGAAAGAGAACAAATTCAATGGACTCCAATCAAATATTTTGACAACAAAGTTGTTTGTGACTTGATCGAAGCCAGAAGACCTCCTGGTATTTTCGCTGCTATGAACGATTCTGTGGCAACTGCTCACGCTGATTCTAATGCTGCTGATCAAGCTTTCTCTCAACGTTTGAACTTATTTAGTACTAATCCATATTTCGAAAATAGACAAAATAAGTTTGTTATCAAACATTACGCTGGTGATGTGACTTATGATGTTAATGGTATTACCGATAAGAATAAGGATCAATTACAAAAGGATTTAGTTGAATTAATGAATACTACTCAAAACAGTTTCATTCATACTATTTTCCCTGATACTGTGGATAAGGACTCTAAGAGAAGACCACCAACAGCTGGTGATAAAATTATCAAGAGTGCTAACGAGTTGGTTGAAACTTTGTCTAAAGCTCAACCATCGTACATCAGAACCATTAAGCCTAACCAAACTAAATCACCTAATGATTATGATGATCATCAAGTTTTACATCAAGTTAAATATCTAGGTTTGCAAGAAAATGTTCGTATTAGAAGAGCAGGGTTTGCTTACAGACAAACATTTGATAAATTTGCCGAAAGATTCTATCTATTATCTCCAAACTGTTCTTATGCTGGTGATTACACATGGCAAGGTGAGACATTGGATGCTGTTAAACATATCTTAAAAGATACTGCTATCCCACCAACAGAATATCAATTGGGTACTACTAGTGTCTTCATTAAAACTCCTGAAACATTATTTGCCTTAGAACATATGAGAGACAGATATTGGCACAACATGGCTGCCAGAATTCAACGTGCTTGGAGAAGATTTTTGCAAAGAAGAATTGATGCTGCCATCAGAATCCAAAGAACTATCAGAGAAAGAAAAGAAGGTAATAAATACGAACAATTACGTGATTATGGTACTAAATTGTTGGGTGGACAAAAGGAGAGAAGATCAATGTCCCTACTTGGTTATAGAGCGTTTATGGGAGATTACTTGTCTTGTAACGAATCTAAGACCAAGGGTTCTTACATCAAGAGACAGGTAGGTATCAAAGAGAGAGTAGTCTTTTCCATTCATGGTGAAGCTTTACACTCTAAATTTGGTAGATCTGCCCAAAGACTACCCAAGACTTTTATTATCACTCCAACATCATTTTACATTGTTGGTCAACAAATGGTACAAAATGCCATGAAATACGTTGCAGACTATGTTATTGACGTGAATAGTATCAGTCAATTGAATGTAACCAATCTTCAAGATGGTTGGATCGGTGTTGTTATCTCTAACCCTAACAGACCTGATCCGTTCATTTGTACTAGTTTCAAGACCGAATTGATTACACATTTGAAGAAACTGAATAGTAAGATTCAAGTGAGAGTGGGTCCAACTATTGAATATCAAAAGAAACCTGGTAAACGTCAAATTGTGAAATGTCAAATCAATGAAGCTGCTCCTAAATATGGTGATATTTATAAGTCTAGTACAATTTCAGTTCGTCGTGGGCATCCAGGTAATTCTAAACAACACGAAAAACCAAGGCCGAAGAAGGGTGGAGTTTCATATACTTACTCTAGTACTACGAAAACAACAATTTCCAAGGCTAGACCTGCACCACCTCCTTCCCAACAACAACATAGACCAGCTGCCCCTATGCCAAGAGCAACTGCTAAGAAGGCAGCACCTCCACCACCTGGATCACAAGGACAATCACTGGCTGCTAGTGCAGCTCAAGCTGCATACCATCCAGCTAATAGTGGAAGACCCAATGGAAATGGAGCTGTTACTCCACAACAACCTTCTACTTCAACAGCTACTCGTACTAAGAAGGCTGCTCCTAAACCACCAGTTCAACAACAAACACAAATCCAACCACAAGCTCAACCAAGTAGTGGTGGTAATATCCCACCTCCTCCACCACCTCCTCCTCCAATGGCCAAACCTGCAGAACCTAAATTTGAAGCCGCATATGATTTCCCAGGTTCAGGTGCTGCTACTGAATTACCTCTAAAGAAGGGTGAAGTTGTATATATTAGTAGACAGGAAGCTAGTGGTTGGTCACTAGCAAAGACTCTAGATGGTTCTAGAGAAGGGTGGGTCCCAACAGCCTACATCACTGAATACAAAGAGGCTACACGTGCACCTGCTGCACCTGTAAGTTCAACTCCAGTAGCTAATGCTAATGTAGTTCAAGAATCTGCTGTTCCTCAACCAAGTTTTACTGACGGGTTAGCCTCTGCGTTAGCTGCAAGAGCCAATAAAATGAGAGATGAAAGTGATGAAGAAGCGGGACAGGATGATGAAGATGATGACTGGTAAGTGGGACTATAATATATTTTAATACTACAATTATTTTACAATATATATAATATAACAGATTAGTATAATACTGGAAAATTTACTGTGAGAGGGTAAGTCAAACATCGCGAAATTTTAACTTGGAAAGGAAAATAGTATAATCTTTAAACACGAGAATGCTCGAGAGATTTACAGAGTGTTAAGCCTATTATTAGCCAGATAATATCAATTTTTTCACAAATTAACCCATAAATCGTTTTACAATGTCAGACTTTGCTGTTGATGATGATATGGTGCATGCATTAGATAGTATGCTAGATGTCTTTTCTCAATATTTATCTGATTATGTTCATATTTTGAACAAGTTTATTAGCCATTTACGTAGAGTGAATTCATTAAAATATGAAAGAACCATGTTAATCAAATTTGTTAAGAAGTTAAGATATTTGAATGATACCTTATTGGAATTGAAGAATATCATATTCTGGATAGTACCTGTGAAGAAGCAAATTTATGATGGTATGCATAAGATTAACAACATGTTTGTGAAAACTTTAGAAGTGTTGGATCTATTAAATTTTTTCTTCACACAATCTTTACAAAAGGAAATAGTCTCTAAGACGTTAAATTTTGATTTAACATTGAAGGATGATTGTATTGTTGCCATTGAAGAAACATATAACCTTTTCGTGAAATACACTCAGTGGATGATAGATTCAATAGACCCTGGTGATGCATCATCAAGATTGGAAGTCATAAGTTTTGCTATTAAATGTGCTGAAGAAGATGAGAGAGACAATGAAGATGAGACCACAGACAATATTTTTTTGCAAGAAATCATGGCAGTAACCAATATTGACGAGTACTGTGAACTGACAATAGAATGGGAAAATGTTTTACGAAGCCAGACGAAAAAATTACAAGATCATTTCACACAGGCCGCTAACGATTGGCATGAAAAATTTGGTAAGAAGAAATAAACAATTTTATCCCCACAAGTCATTGCAGAATCCGTTTATGAGCTGATTCGGCGTATATAAAAAATATATAGACAAGATGCACACCCGCATACACACACAAACAAAGACTGAACAATGAAAATCGTCTTTGTAATAAAAACAACATTCTTACCAATTTGTGGAGGCCTTGACTTCCCCCGAGTATCCTGTGGTTCCAGTTTCTGAATTCAAACTCGGCATTTGCCGACTCAGTAGCAATAGACTCACAGTGACTGAAAAACCCCGCAGAATAGAAACTGTGTCAAATTTTTTTTAGTGTCCATCATGGTGATGAGGTATTTTTATTTTTCACGGCTTATTTTCCACCTGATTTAACTTGACGCATCTAAAAGTTTCAGTGAGAGTATAAAGATGTGAAACAGTGGAAGACACATACGTCTAATCACCTAGGGAAAATGGCATCAATGGCTAAATTGGGTATCGATCTGGGGTTAACACGAATAACCAAACTGTTATCTCACATTGGTAACCCGCACGAGAGTCTTTCAGTGCTTCATATTGCAGGGACCAATGGTAAAGGATCTGTATGCACATATCTGTCCACTTTATTACAATCACAACAACATGCCAGTAGAGTCGGGAGGTTCACCACCCCTCATTTAATTCATGTCACTGACTCTATCACGGTGAATAACAATGCTATTCCTCTTGTAGAGTTTAATAAGATAAGACAAACTTTGGATAAAGTAAATTCTGAACAATCTTTACATTGTTCAGAATTTGAACTGTTGACCTGTTTGGCATTATCTTATTTCAAACAAGCTCAATGTAATTGGTGTGTGTTAGAAGTTGGATTGGGTGGTAGATTGGATGCCACCAATGTCATCCCTGGTGTAAATAAGTTGGCATGTGGTATCACGAAGATTGGGTTAGATCATGAAACTTTCTTAGGTAATACGTTACCACAAATTGCATTTGAAAAAGCTGGGATAATCACTGAAGGTGTCAAGTTTACTGTAGTGGACGGTGCCAACGATGACAGTGTGATAGAAGTTGTTAAACAACAATGTGCATCGATGGGAAGTGAATTGAAGGTTACGAATCCAAGTGCCGACAGTAAATCTATTGAAACTAAATCATGGGGGGAATTAGTACCTGCAGAATTACCCTTGAATGGTGAATATCAAATTTTCAATTTAAGAGTAGCATTGTCCATATTAGATCAATTACAACAAACGGGGAAAATAAATATTGATACAAATTCACTAAATGAAGGATTGAAAAGAATTGTATGGCCAGGTAGATTACAAAGATTGAAATATTGTTATGCTCCGGGGAAGACAGTTCCAATTTTAATGGATGGTGCTCATAATGGGAGTGCATCTATAGAATTGGCCAAATATATACGTTCAGAATTTAACGATCAACCAATAACTTTTGTGATTGCTGTTACTTCAGGTAAAAAATTAAAACCTTTATTCGATCCACTACTTCGCCCTCAAGATCGTGTAGTGATTACAAAATTTGGGTTCGTGGAAGGTATGCCCTGGATTCATGCTAATGAACCTGAAGAAATTGCGGAGTTCATTAGAAATAAATATACACAAAATGTTACTACACAACCTCATTTACATTCTGTATTACCATCATTAGCTGAAGAAGAAGGAAACACTGGACCAATTGTAGTGTGTGGGTCCTTATACTTATGTGGGGAACTATTAAGAGTGCATAATGTGAACAAAAGATCAATTTCTGGACAATAGACTTTTCAATATTGAGCAGATCATTCACATTGAAATAAATGATATTTCATAATATTTTAATTGTATTATATTCAAGTTATTTTCATATTATATAAGCAAATTCATCACAGTTCATAAATGTTGTAAACTGTTATAAATACGTCATTTCTTATTATGTGGAAAAAGGGTTCGAAAAAAATAAAAGAACTTATTAGTTTATTACTCCCGGTTTCCAGATCCAATTCTTAACTGATAAGACCCTATGTGGAGATATTATGCGAGATGTATACACAGGTATAACAACACAAATGGCAGAAGATTATTTTCCAGTTCTGGTTTTGGAGGACCCATTCCATTAAAGGCAGGATTCCCGAAAATATCATTAGGGAATTACTCCAAATTGTTAATTCCATTTACAGCTGTTTCTTTAATAGGATATGGTACATGGTGGTATTATTATCCACATAATACGTTTCCCAGATCTGTGAGTAAAATGTTACGGAATGGGTTATGGCAAGAGAGAAAATATCAAGATTATGAAAAGAGTGCCCGGTTTTATATCGATGCGTTAAATGAATGTAAAAATTTAGAGATGGATAGTTTATCAGAAGAATTTACTGGTATTGAAATTAAATTAGCTGAAATGTATGAGAAATTAAACATGCATGTGGCTGCTGATAAAATATATTTGGGTATGTTAGAAAGGATTTATAATGAATTGGCAGATAAAACTCACTCAAAAAGTTCAAGAAATCGTGGACAATTGATTAAACGTGATTTGAGTGTATTGATTAAAGTTTTAAATAACCAAGACGGGACCGTGACTGACAATGCTCATGATTTACGAACTAAAGTTCGATATCTAGAATCGCATTTAAATTTAGTACAAAATGAAATATTCAAAAGAGATCCTTCTTTAAAACAATTGATTGTTGATAATAGTAGTAATGACACTTTTATAAAACATAATGTTAATAATACAGAGAACAGAAAAAAACCCTCCATAATGTTCAACTATGGTAAAGTGTTTGAACCCTTCAAAGAAGAGTTTTTTATGGCTAGAGATTTATACACAGAACTTTGTTTACGTTTTAATGACATTGAAGAAGCTCTCACTTCTAAAATGGTTACAATCGGTTGGATGATATTGGCCAACATGTCACAGGGACAAATATTACTATCTCAGGCAAATTTAGGATCGATGCTATATTTGAAATTGGAAAAATTGGAGGCTAATATCGATTTATTACAATCTCAAACAAATTCTACAAACAATTTAGACTCAATCAAGGAACTACAGGCCGATTGTACCCTACTTTCACAAATGGCCACTAGATATTATGAAAGTGTTATTGTTAATGCTGGAAAGACCGATCGAAAACTATCCCTTGGGGAAAATATGGATTCCAATATATTACAAGCAATTACTTTATCTATTTATGGTCTTGGTGTTATTAATTTACATAATGGAAACCTTACAGAAGCACAAGGTTTGCTCAACGAGGCCAAGGGAATGGCCAATGATACGGGATTCAATGAATTGACAATTGAGGCTGATAATGAACTTCAAAAAATCCAAAAGATTACATCTGGTCTAACCACCTAATGTATATTTTGTTTTATATATCGTATATACAATATGTTTTGATAATATTCATGCTTTTAATGTTCTATTTGACACCTTCAAGAATCAATAAACGTCATTCCTTAAACTCGAAAAAACAACTATTATTAATGAAAATATAAAGTTACATAAAGAGAAGTAACACAGTGGGGAAGTAACCAACGAAAGTCATATAATATAAAGTTCATGCTATTGACTAGATCATTACAGAGACACTTGGATAAACGGTTGGTATACCGGTTTGGTGTCATAGGAAGGAGATCATTCACAGAAGCTCCACTTCCGTCATCGTTGAATTCTAAGGTTGATCTAAGAAAAGCCTTTGATAGTGATTCATATTGGGAAAATGTTAGTTACCAGAGTGGTTTAACCAACAATAAATCATATAATTACAAGGATAAACTACTTTCTACTTTTAGCAAAAGTTCAGTGTCCAGTACTGGTTTATTTAATAACCCGTACTTAAATAGTCCAAGTGGATTGAAACAATTCAGCAAGGATTCATTAGCATTTGCAAATAGATTAGTGGATAAATTGATAAATGATAAGTCCAAAGAAGGTCTATTGAAATATATTACCCATTTAGATCAATTAAGTGACAGTCTATGTCGAGTAATCGATTTGTGTGAATTTATTAGATCAGCACATCCAGATGAATCCTTTGTACAAGCTGCACAAGAATGTCACGAAGAGATGTTTGAGTTTATGAACGTTTTAAACACAAACGTTCCTCTTTGCAACACATTAAAACATGTATTATCATCACCGGAACTAACAAATGAACTTACGAAGGAGGAATTGAAAGTGGGTAAAATACTATTGGATGATTTTGAAAAGTCTGGGATATATATGGATCCAGAAATTAGAAATAGGTTTATTTCTATATCACAAGAGATCAGTGTTGTTGGTCAAGATTTTATAAATAACACAAATTGGTTAAAGGATGAGTTTATCAAGATTAAAGTGGAGGAACTAGATAAATCTGGTGTAAACCCAGGATTATTGAAACAATTACAAAAAGATCTAAGTGGTCAACATTATAAAATTCATGCATATGGGACTTTGCCGTTTATATTATTAAGAACATGTAAAGATGAATCTATTAGAGCCACTATATGGTCTGCCATCCACAGTTGTCCAGATGATCAAATTACAAGATTAACACACTTAGTTAAATTGAGAGGATTTTTATCGAATATTATGAGGAAATCAAGTTATGCGCAATATCAATTAGACAGTAAAATGGCTAAGAGTCCCGAGAATGTTCGTAATTTTATAAAAACTTTAATGGATTGTACCAGACCATCTGCTGCTAATGAATTGAAACAGATAGCCAATATGAAATTAAAAGATCTTGGTAAACAACCTGTGCTTTCAGAAAATGATGTCTTAGATACAGTTCGACCTTGGGATCGTGATTATTACTCAAAACTTAATCAACAAGGAAAAATTCACCAGGGATTAACTCCATCGGAACCAATTAGTTCATATTTTACATTAGGATCAGTCTTGCAAGGATTGTCGAACTTATTTAAGGAGATATATGGGATCTCTTTGGAATTGGCAATTTCTAAACCAGGAGAAACTTGGAGTCCAGAAGTCAGAAAAATTAATGTAGTCTCAGAAAAGGAAGGTGTTATTGGTGTAGTTTATTGTGATCTTTTTGAACGGTCGGGGAAAACTTCCAGTCCTGCACATTTTACAGTGTGTTGCTCAAGAGAAATGTATCCTGAAGAAAATGATACATCAATAATGCAAATTGGTACTAATTCTAATGGAAGTAAATTCCAATTACCTATAATCTCCTTGGTTTGTAATTTTTCCAAATCCAAAGACCAAAGTTGTCTCTTACAATTAAATGAAGTAGAAACATTATTTCATGAGATGGGACATGCAATGCATTCCATGTTAGGTAGAACGAAATTACAAAATATTAGTGGCACTAGATGTGCAACCGATTTTGTAGAATTACCAAGTATTTTAATGGAACATTTTGCACGCGACGCTAGAGTATTGAAGAAGATTGGTAAACATTACATTACTAATGAAACTGTACCTGATAACTTGTTGGAAGAACAATTGGACGAATCTCGATTTTTACAAAATTGTGAAACTTTTGCTCAAGCTAAAATGGCCATGTTAGATCAACGCCTCCACGATGAAAAGATTATTAATAATATTCAAGATTTGGATGTGGTACAAATATACCAAGATTTGGAACGTGAATTGAATGTCTTGGTAGATGATAGAACCAATTGGTGTGGTAAATTTGGTCATTTATTTGGATACGGTGCTACTTATTACAGTTATTTGTTTGATCGTGCCATTGCATCCAAAGTATGGTCCTCATTGTTTGAAGCCGACCCTTATAGTCGAGAAAGTGGTGAGAAATTCAAGAATGCTGTTTTGAAATGGGGTGGTTTAAGAGACCCCTGGGAATGCATTGCGGACGTTTTAGACGAACCATCATTAAAGAAAGGCGATTCCACTGCCATGGAATACATTGCACATGCAGAAAACCTGTAAGTATACACTCAGCTATCACATATATATATAGAATAATTAACTAATTATAGTGTCTTGTAAATGTTAGTGCTATTCGTACCAGACGACTGAAAGAGGCGGGAACTAAAATTGAAATATTTGAATGTGATGAATTAAAATCAAACAGAAAAACACACAAAATACAACGATTGATCAATTGAGTGAATTGTACTTGCCTGATACTTTGAGTATTGACCCGTTCATATAACCACAATGGCCCCATTAGATAAAAAAATTAAGAAGTTTCTGAAAGATTCTATCAGAGTGGCTCCTAAGATATCAGACAAAGGTGAATTGGCAGAATTAAGGACCGGTTTAGTCTCTCAATACCCTCAGACTCGTAAGGATGCCATTAAGAAAACCATCCAACAAATGACCTTGGGTAAAGATGTGGCTTCTCTGTTCCCAGATGTGTTGAAAAACATTGCCACTAACGATACAGAACAAAAGAAATTGGTGTATTTATACGTTATGAATTATGCTGAGACACATCCAGAATTGTGTATTCTTGCTGTGAACACTTTTGTCACTGATTCCCAGGATCCAAATCCTTTAATTCGTTGTATGGCAATTAGAACCATGTCCATGATTAGAGTCGACAAGATTTTAGAGTACATTGACATTCCTTTACGTCGTACATTACAAGATGATAACCCATACGTGAGAAAGACAGCTGTTATCTGTGTGGCCAAATTGTTCCAATTGAATAAAGAGTTGTGCATTGAATTGGGTGTCTTAGAAGATCTTACCAATGCACTTGATGATCAAAACCCTATGGTGATAGCGAATGCTATTGCTTCTTTAACTGAAATTAATGCAATGGATGCTGATGCAGTAAATTTACTTCAATTAATACAATCACATGTCTCCAAATTTTTGAATGTCTTAAATGAATGTACAGAATGGGCAAGAATTACTATTTTGAATGCTTTGTCTGACTACATGGCTGCAGATTCCTTAGAGGCAAAAGATATAATCGATAGAGTGACAGCCCATTTGCAACATGTTAACCCAGCTGTCGTGTTGGCTACTATCAAAGTGATCTTAAAGAATTTACCATTCTTAGACCCTGCTCAAATAAATCCAAATTCTTTAATAATGAAAAAAATTTCTTCTGCCTTAGTTTCATTAATGTCTACACCACATGAAATTCAATATGTGGCTTTGAAAAATATTAGAATTGTATTAGAAAAATATCCTGAATTGTTAACCAAAGAATTGAGAATATTTTATGTTAAATTCAATGATCCGCTTTATGTGAAATTAGAGAAAATTGATATCTTAATAAGATTAGTGGATCGAAGTAATGTAAAACAATGTACTTTAGTGCTTAATGAATTGAAAGAATATGCCATGGAATATGAACCAGAATTTGTTTTACGTGCCATTCAAGGTTTAGCAGAATTAGGTATTAAATTTTCAGATGAAATATTCATTCAAAAAGTCCTGGATGTATTATGTGGTGATTTATTAGAAAGAGGTCAAGAAGCCGTTAAAGGTAGTTGTTGTGTGGCTATGTGTAACTTGTTAAGACATTGTCCTGACAATCAAGAAATGAGTAAACAAGTTTGTTCTATATTAAATTCTTGGAGTGCTCCTGAATCTATATTACAAACCGATACAGCTAAATGTAATTACATATGGTTGATGGGGGCATTCCCACAACATTTTTCCAGTTTAAAGGATAAGATTAATTCATTTGTGGAAAATTTCACCGAAGAGGAAACGTTGACACAAATTTCCATCTTAGTGACTGTGGTTAGATTACATAGTAAATTAGATGGTAGCGTTTTACAAACTGTGTTTGAAATGGCTACCAATGAAACATCAGAAGTGGATGTAAGAGATTTGGCCATGATTTATTGGAGATGTTTTTCGATGGAAGGTTCCAACGATAAATTGATAGAAGATTTATGTAACGCCACATTACCAAATATTGAAAACATCATGGATACCTTCTCACCAGAAGTGTTAGAAAAATTGTTATTGCAATTAGGTACAATAAGTTCGATTTATTTCAAACCATTAGATGATAGTAAGAGAAGACACATTCAACGCCAACAAGTGCTTCATGGTAAGCACTTCAGTGAGTTACAAGATTTGGCTAAAGATGAATTGTCTAAGGGTAATGATGATGTATTATTAGATTTTGATACTGATACGACGACTCCAACAGATTCCAATCACGGTTCTAATCTTTTGGGTGAGCTGGACGATTTATTTGATTTAAACACACCTACTACCAATACAACGACAACAGCATCCACCACACAAGGAATGGCTAATCTAAATATATCATCAGGAAGCACATCCAACAATGACAAAATCTCATCCACTACACAAGATCTATTAGATTTATTTTAATTCAAAAATTTTATTAGAATATTATATAAAATGTAGATATATGCACATATACCACCAAACCAAAGAAGGATTATCTTTTTTTTCAAAACGTTTCAACTTTTATTATATATACATGATCAATTATCTTATTTGGTCTTAGCTTCTTTCGCACATTGTTCCAATTTATCAATTTTATTTAATATAATCTTATCCCTCTGAGCATCTAAATACTTCGTGTCGTGTTGATAAAACAAGATACACTCTCGCATCTTATCTCTCTGCTCGTTACAACTAGGGAAAACTTTCAACCCATGCTCTTTCGCACAATCTGCCATGGCTTTCACAAATTCATCACATTCCTTATAGGCAAACGATTTTAAATTTTGTCTAGCTTCCTTCTCCTCTTGAGACGACAACATCCAAATGGGGACCCTGACATTATGTCCAGCGACTGATTCTTCCTGTGACATCGTTTAGCAACTTTTCCTTACAGCAGATCTTACTTTGTATAAGGGGGCATCTAAGTATTATTTAATTTCACATTGAATTTTCTCGAAAAATTACTCCTTCTTAATTTGTTATTCAACCACTCTAAGACTAAGTGAAACAGTATAAATAAAGATAATATGTTGGGACCATTCAAGCCGACGAGTTCAGTGTTAGGTGGGTTGTTATGGAAAGTGCCCTGGAGACTGTCAGCCCCTCAGAAGATGAGACAAAGAATGAGATTAAGGGAAGTTGATAACGTTATTGAACAACTGACTCTCGGGTTACATGTGGCCAGATGTGAAGAACGTGGGATGTCTTACGAGCAGTCACTGGCCGCTACTGAGAAGTTTAAACCTAGGAGTAAACTGTTAAGACTGTATAATAAACCATCTTTTTTCCCCAAAGAGAGTGAGATGACAGCAAAGGATAAATACACAGCTTTCGATAAGAAGGCCAACGGGTACAGGAAAGGTATTCATAAAGTGCCCAAATGGACTAAAGTGTCGTCGCAGAGATCATCCAAATTCTTCTAATACATATACTTATATATCAACTTGTACATAATGAATCCATTAATCAAAAATCCGGGCAACACTTATTTGTTTATATTTTAAACATCGAATTTGAATCAACCAATTAATAGTAGTAACAACAAGAATAACAACATCAAGATAAAGTAATATGGACGGTACTAAGGAGAGACAATACGTGTATCTAGCGAAACAACTAGAATTGCTACAGACGAATCTACAGACGACGAGGAACGAACTGAATACGGTATCGTTACAATGTAATAAGAATCTAGTGGGTCAATTAGGTAAGATTCACACGAGTTGGTTCATGTCCACGAATCAATGGTTGGAAAGAGAATTGTCACGTAAGAGTTGACTTGGAAACTATAATTATAAGTAAAGAATTAAAACCATTTCAAATATGTGAAATGTATGCATAATATGTAACAAATATATAAGAGTTAAAATTAATAATTAAGCTGATGTGGGTTGTTGCTTCGATTGTTTTCTGTCTTTCTCCTTCTGTTGTTTCCTTTCCAGTTTCACTTCGTACTCGTGACAACCGCCGATATTTTGTTCTAGGATCAATGGTTGTGGTGCTGGATCTTCTTGGAAATATGCACTTTGCAATGCCTGTTGTGCTGTGAGTCTCTTGGATTGATCATAATCTAATAAACTAACTGCCAATTGGAAACATGAATCTGTGGGTAATAAAGAATGGAATTTGGTTTCAAAAATGGGGTCATATTTTTGCTTGATTAGGGGCATTACCATAAAGAACCAAGGCATCTCGAATAAATTAGGCCATTGTGCGACTGTGGGGGTACCCATAGTTTGGAAAATTGCCATTAATTGTTCAATTTCATTGGAACCTTGGAAAATGGCAGTTTGGTGGAACATTTCTAATAATAGACAACCACACCCCCACATATCCACTTCAGTACCATAATTTGTTGTACCCAATAATAATTCAGGTGGTCTATACCATAGTGTAATCACTCTATTGGTGTAACCTTGTTTGGACACTTGATCGACGTTGTCAAACATCTTACGAGCTAATCCAAAATCTGTAATCTTTAAATTACCACTGTTATCAATTAATATATTGGAACCTTTAATGTCTCTATGAATAACTCTTTCATCGTGCAAGTACTGACAACCTTCTAATAATTGTTTAAAGATATGTTTCCTTTGTGCATTGTTCAATTGAATAGATTTATTTAATAGGATCCCACCTAAATCGTTATCAGCATATTCAAAAATCATATATATTACACGAGATGATTCTACCATAATCTCTCTAATGGATGACACATTTGGGTGATCAAACGATTGTAAAAGTTTAATCTCTCTGATGGAAGTGATGGGGAAACCTTCCTTCTCTGATTGTAAACGTAATTTCTTTAATGCAACTAAATGATTGGTAATTAAATTTTTAGCCTTGTACACTTTACCATAAGTACCTTCCCCAACTTGTAATATTCTTTCATATATGGAAATGGATCTTTCTTCAGTGACACATGCAGGATATTTAGGATATTTTTTTGTTACAATGACAGGTGGAGGTGGAGTGGTGTTACCATAACGAGATATTGTCGCCGTGGCAGATTTGGGACCCTTGGGTAAATCTCCCATAAATTTTGTATGAGGTTTAGGACCTGTTGGGGTGGGTCTCGTAGATATTTCTAATTTTCTTGGTGCTTGTGGATTAAATAATTCTAATTTCCTTGGTGCTTGTGGGTTAAACAATTCTAATTTCCTACCAGGTGTAGTGGTAATCTCTAATTTTCTTCCCGTGGAGTGATGATGAGATTTATTATATCGAGAATGTTCATTATGACCTTGATATCTTGAGTTATTATTGAAACGTTGTTCATTGCCATCTTTCCGTATTCTCTTATTTCTTTGTTGTTGTGGTTGCTGTTGCGATGATGAATCAGTTTGTGATCTCTTCCTGTTGAAGTTCTTCCTATCTGAGTTTTTAAACTTGAAATTATTATCTGAAAGAAAAAGCTTGATGTTAGTAAAAAATGGTTTGGAGAAGGTAAATGTCTATTTAACTGTAACATACTGTACCCCATGAGTCTATATGGTCGGTTCTATCTTCCTCTTGCGGGTTAAGTAGTGTATAGTTTGAAGGAAGGCAATAAATTTTAATTTTTCACAATTTTCTAATATTTAAAAAATATATATAGTAATTATGTATGTAAAACTCACTACAATTCTGTAGAAGGAATGTTATCGTTAGACAAATATTCACTTAATTTTCTTTGTTGTAGTTTGTTATCTTCGTACACGTCAGTTAATTCACTGTCATTATCTTCATTATCGATGAAATCTTCCTCTTCTTCTTCTTCATCGTCATTTTCATCAATTGGTTCATTGTTGAAGTCTGTTGGTCCAATTGGTAACCCATCTGGTGCCAAATTTGATGTGACACGGGACAACAGTTTCCTTGGTGTTAAAGATGCATTAAAGATTGAATTAGTTCTAAATCTTAATGGTGAATCCACTGCATCGAAAAATTCAATAAATTTAATTACTTTATTATGCACTAATTGATCCACATCTTCACCCCAAATTAAATCTAAATGTTCATGGTTGTCCACTTTAATGTCAAACACTGCAGTTCTTGGTAAATTCTTCTTCATCACTTTAATGTCCACTAATAAATCGGACCCACCGTAAATTAAAAGGATTGGGATCTTAATGTTAGTTCTAGTGGGGAAATTAGCCACTTGATATGGTTTAGTGATAGAATTAAACATATTATCTTGTTCTTCAAACATTTGAAATTTTTGTGATCTTAAGATTTGAAACCAATGAACAATGGATTTCACACTTGTAGTAGAATACAATTTAGCAAATGATACAGCTTTTTGTACAGGTGAAATATTATTTGATTTCCAATTGAACAATAATCTGTTACATAGATCAATTAAGACGCTGTACATGTTTGGATGTAAAGCTCTTTGCCAAATTAATGCACTGGGCAAAATAATATTTCTACCGAAGAACAAATACATTAATGCTGGACTCGATTTGGCAAAAGTGTCTGCGATAATGTTATGCAATCTCTTTGGAGTCATAGCAGGTGCAATGGCAATCATGTGTGACACTTTCTTGTTCAATTTTTCATTTAATGAAAATGCAGCGAACATTTGTGCAGAACCTTGTGAGAACCCAATACAAATTAATTGTTCCACTTGACAATAATCTAACACAAATTCAATAGAATTTGGTATATCAAAGAATGCAAATTCGTCAATGGAGAAATTCCAAAATTTACTTGATTTTGGAGTGTAATACAAGTGAGCAGTAGAGTATTTATTACCTCTATTGTTACCTAACCAAACGTCGTACCCTAAGTCATGCAGGATAAAGGGTAAATTCTTCTCTCTAGCCAATTGACAAACCCACACGTCAGAACACATCAATAGACCGTGATGCAAATATGCTACTTTACCATTAGGGTGTACTGGAGGAATTCTATGCAATGTTAAGATGTAATTATCCTCTGTACGAACCAAATGGTCCTCCACCGCGATACCAAACACTGCACACATTTCATGGATTGTTGGTGCGGTTCTTAATCTTTCCTCTTTAGTGGTTTCATCAATTCTAGCGGTGAAATTTATCAATGAACCCAATAGGGATAATAGTCTTGTTGGAATTAATTTCAGGAAAAAGGATATTATAGATTCTAGGTATACTAGAATCACTATCCCCAAGTCAGTAAACGAGAGTCTTCCCATCATATTGTTATAGTAATTTGTAACTTTGAGATGAGTACAGTGTCTTGTGACGTTTTCTCCTTTTATATAATTAAATGTGTTTTAAACGCGGATTAAACATCGTATAGAACGAATATATATATATAAATAGGGTGAGACGACAGTAACTATTATAAAGTCAATAAATAAGAACCGTAGGCGACTGTGAAAGCCAAGGCAGCGTACCCTGTACGGTACACACCTTTCAAAGTCAATTCTTTGGCCAAATCCCAAGCCAAATGTCTTAATGCACCAGCGTAATGGTAAGCGAACAAGTAAGCCACAGTAGCTTTACCGACCCATTGTGTAGTTGTAGACACGGAGTTATGGTACCAGTCTGTAATGGACGTTGTAGAGATATCGTATCCGACCAGGGACCCCAATCCAATACCGATGGTCACTGCGTAGAATCCGAACCCCAATAGCACTAGGGAGACACGCTGTATGGAGGACAAGTACCAAGTCAATTGTGGCTGGTAGATGGTCAAATGAGGAGATATAGGTCTGCGAGCACGTTGTTCGACCAAGATGGGGGAGTCCTTGGAATTGGGGGCAAGCTTGGTGGAGTAATTCACGCTTAGACGAGTGAACATAAGACTGGAACGTAAGGAGGTGCCCCTGGCGGTGATAGCGGCAGCACGGGACAGAGCGTTAATACCTGGTTTGAACATGGTTGTGTGGTTGTGTGTGGTTGTATAGATTCTATAGAGGATAGAAAGCATCTCTTATATATATATAGTGTTATATATTTCGCTGTGAGCGCGACGCTGATTGGACAGAGGTTTAGACACAGGGAGAGTGGTACAAGTGGGTCTGAGTACGGGTGAGATGGTGTTGATGTGTTGTGTTGTGGTCTGTTGTGTTGTCTGTTGTGTTGTTCTGTTGAGATGAGTCCCCGTGGAGCAACGGGGAGACGGTTGGTGCCCAATTCAAAGAAGTACTCACTTTCACCTGGTAGACAGCACACCCAGTGACAACACACCCTCAGTGACTACCCACGACCCAGCAGCACCACAGTAGTACCCCATATACTAGTACCACTCTATCCCATACTGTATAATACTCCCCCGGGTAACCCCGCACTTTCTTGTTATCTTTAATAAACCTTAAACAATGTACATCCCACATATAATATGCCAAGACAGTACACACAACAGAATACAAACATGTGGTCGTACTTCTTCGGCGGGAAGAACGGGCCCAGCGGGAAGTCTAAGGACCTGCCCAAGAAGGCCATCGTGGAACTCAGGGAACACATCAACTTGCTGTCCAAGAAACAGGCACATTTAAACACACAGATTGACACACAGACTAATGAAGCTAAGGCTTTCCTGTCTAAGGGGAACAAGACTCAAGCTAAGAATGCCTTGAAACGGAAGAAAGTGTACGAGGCACAGTTGTCGAAGTTGGAGGGGCAAATAGACTCCCTAGAGCAACAACTGTTCTCCATCGAATCAGCTAATTTGAATTTAGAGACTATGCGTGCTATGAAACAAGGTGCCAAGGCCATGAAGGCCATGCATGGTGGTATCGATATAGATAAAGTGGATGAGACCATGGACGATGTCAGAGAACAAGTGGAATTGGGTGAAGAAATCAGTGAAGCTATCTCTAAACCATTGGGTGTCAGTAACGATATCGATGAAGATGAATTAGATGAAGAATTGGATCTATTAGCACAAGAACAAGCTGAAGCAGCTGTAGAAGTAATTGCACAACCTCCACAGGCAAATAAGATAGATTTACCTAATGTACCAAGTACGAGATTAACACAACCACCACAAGAGGAACAAGAAGATGAAGAGGATGAAGATGAACGTGCATTAAGAGAATTACAAGGGGAAATGGGACTATGACCAGTTGAATAAATTTTGTATACTTTTTTTTTCTTTATATATATATATATATATTACTATGTCTCTCTTTAATTAATTTACAAGTACCCACACTAAGAAGAACACAAATATTATTAAGAAAATTTTAGCTGCTAGCCAACGATTACTCTTGACACGATCAAAATATTTCAACAATTCTCTTTGTGCACCAGTAATATTTAAATCAATATCTTCCACGTTGGCATCAATTCTTTGAATCACTTCACCTTGTTCTTGCACCATGGACGCCAGTTGTTGAAACAAATTACCCACTTCCTGGATAGTAGTTTCAATGGTCTCCACTGCTCGGTTACGTTCTTGTAAATATACATTCTCATTAATCATACCTTCCTCCATTAACATTAATTGTTGATCACTGTTGGGTAAGGAAAGACCATTATTATTTTGTGAAGCAGCCACTGCAGCTTGTTCTGTCTCTTCCACTAACGACGACATGAACGGGTTAGCACTGTTATACCCTGTATTATTATTATTATTATTTTGTTGTTGTTGTTCGGCATCTTCTTCAGCCACTTCATTGATACGACCCCAACGATCACGATTGTTGACTTCTAACCGCTGACGTTCCTCCAACACGTTCTTGAAATCACCAGACATGTTCCTCATCTTAGTGTTCAATAAATTGACCACATTACTGGAATGTGGGCCCTGCCCTGAATTCCCCTTACCGCGTGACAATTGTGATAATGCAATTAATTGTTGTTCAATGGAATAAATCTTTCTCTTGATCACAAATGACAATTCTGCAATCTCCACAGGGTTATCATTAAACATAGGTTTCCTCTTCGCCAGCATAGCTAATTTAGATAATAATTGTGCTGTGGATGATATGTCATGGGCAATTAATGATGCATTTTTTTGGAAATCTGACACTGAAACCTGTGTAGTTGGTGCAGGTTCAGGAACATCCTTCTTATGCAATTTCTTGTAAGTCAATACACTACGTTGAAACTCTGACGTTCTATCTCTAATGTTCATCCTGTGATTCTTCCCTGTTTGGCTGTCTTTGCTGTTTACGATATATGTGTTTCTTACTATCATCAATAAAAATAAAATTTAAAGCGTGTTTTTTTCCGGGTGATGCAATATAAGACAGCTTGGTACGTATTATTATTACTATATACTTATTTACTAACGCATTATTTCTACAATTTAGAACCTTGGAAATGACGAACCACTTCATCAATGGATTCAGCCACGTGTGAAACGTTGCCCTCGTTTAACCCAGCAATGGATGCTCTACCGGAACTAACCATGTAGACACCATGTTGTACTTCTAAACGATGTACCATTTCACTAGTTAACCCAGTGAATGAAAACATACCACATTGTTCCACTATATGATCCCATTGACCTGGTGTCTTTAATTCTACTAATTTATCTCTTAGAGCATATCTCATATTTTTAATTCTACCAGACATAGTCACCATATCAGCATGCCATTGTTTGGTTAAACTGTCATTGTTTAAGATAGTGGCAACCACTTTAGCACCATATGCTGGTGGGTTAGACACTTCTGATCTAATAATCTTAGCCAATTGTGAACTGACCGCAGATTTAACAGATGCGTTAATTGATTCATTTTGTTCAGGTAACACTACATGGAAACAACCAACACGTTCACCGTACATCCCCACATTCTTAGCAAATGATTGACATACTAGGATTGGTGACACTTTAGCCAATTTAGTTAAACCTAATCTAACGGCAAATGCATCTCTAGTCAAATCACCAGTGGCAAACCCTTGGTATGCTGAATCAAATAATACAATATGATTTTTGGAGACAAATGAATCTAATATTTTTGACCATTGACTGTCAGTGGGGTCTAACCCAGTTGGATTATGTGCACAAGCGTGAACCACAAAGATGGACCCTTCAGGAGCAGAATTAATAGTTTGTAAATAACCATCCAAATTTAATGATTTAGTCGCAGCATCCCAATATGGATATGTCTTCACAGTTAAATCTTGTAATTCAAAAATAGCTCTATGATTAGCCCAAGTTGGGTCAGAGATATAAACAGTTTTCCCTTGAATAAATTTAGAGATGAATTTAGCAGCAATATGTAATGCACCAGTACCAGAGATAGATTGTACAGAGACAGTTCTATCCACAGCGTACCCTTGACCAAAAATAGTCTTTGCCGCACCAGAAGTGAATGCCGGTAGACCGCTAATGGGTAAATATTCATGATTGTAATTTGGATCAGTATGCAACAATTTTTCAGCTTCTTTCACAGATGGTAAGACCCATGGTTTACCTGTGTTATCACGGTAAGCACCGATCCCCAAATCCACTTTATTAGTTCTTTGATCCTTGGCTAGACGGTTCTTGATGTCAAACAGGGCATCAGGTGGCAAAGTGGCAATTTCGTTGAAGATAGTCAATGCAGACATTGTAATGGTGAGTATGTGTGGTGGGGTGTATGGTCTCTTCACTCACCTTCAAATCACATTGCAAAGAATAATTTGCTTTTATATCAACAAAAAACACTGAAAATTTCAATGAAAAAAAGACTCGGTATTACTCATAATATAGGGCGCGGTTACCCTGAGTCCGAGAACACGGAGATGGGGTCTGTACTGAGTGACAGTGTCAGTAAACCATGACTGGTAGTCATAAATGGGGGTGTATGTGCTCGAGAGGTCTGGTGTATGCTATTGGTAATGGCTGTGCATTTTTTTCAGTTGTAAGAAGATAATGATTATATACATTATGTTCATAAGATCACTGCAAAATCTGTATGGCCTCGTGGTTTCATCTGGTGGGGTGGTGATATACCTGTACAAGTCGTAAAAGAACATGATGGCAAAATAAAGGGTGCAGAGCACTTCAATAAACATACAACATATAATTATGCGTAATTTGATGACATTCCTTCTAGGATTCACTTGATTCACATCGGTGGTTCCCAATTTTATATCTTCTTCTCTCTTGTCATCGTTCAAACCACTAGCGACTCTGTCGCAGTAATTATTTTTTGTCTCACTCATGCTCAGTCTTGACTCCCTTTTGATAGATAGATAATTAATTATACGATTTAAGCATGTGTTTTTTGATTTATTTAAATATTTAGCCGAACAATACTAAATGTGGCTGTCACATTTATGTTACGGTAGTACCCTTATAATTTTCCTTGGTGTGGTACGAAGTTGAAGAATGACAGGTATCAGATTGATGCCTGATAGGTTAAAGTAAAAATATCTCAATTTCTGTTACTATTCCTATAATTTGTACCTTATTTATCCTTATATATCTGACAAGAAAGAGTTAATTCAACACCCGTTTAATTTAACATATATACTTCCAAATGTTGTAATGTCATTACCATACAATCTGTGTCTCATTCAATTGAATACAACCACGTTATACCAGTTCCCCTCACTACTGACAAGGAAATGCCAAAAGTGGAATACATCGTAAATTATGAACAAATATGTATACATATCTCCCATTACAAGAAATACACCGAGCTGATTTGAGCGGTAGATTAAAGGTGCTAGTTAAATCAAATATGAGTTGTGAGAATACGACTACTGGTTTTTGGCTGCGAGGGCAGAATGTATTTCATTTGTAGAATAATACGTCATATATCCCTCTATAGCAGCACTTTCATATTTATTGAGCATATTTTTGACTTGAATAACAATTCCACCGTAAATTCATCCCTCAACGTTGTAAGGCTTATCGTATACCTGAGTTCATATGTACTATAACGCTCTACGCTCTCCCTTCAAATGTAAATCGATGCTTAATAACAAGCTTTTTCGCCGTTTAGTATTTCCATGACATCTAAAATTTTTCGAAGAGTCCAGAAAACGAGAATCTTAAGTTGAACATACTAAAGAGGAACTCAAAAAGACTCTCCCACTTGCCGATATATGTTCTGTCGAGGGCACTTTATACCACTGCTGAAAAATATGGGATCCGTTTTTCAATTACTAAATCAGCTATACACTCTAGGATAATTCGAAGGGATAAAATCTCATCATATAAAGAAGAAGTTAATACATGTGAACTTATTAACAAAATTAAGCTAGTTAATGCTTCTAGTTCATCAAACACTTGTGTACTACTACCTTTACTACAAGTACATTAACATAACCCATTTTAATTAATGGAATAATTGAGCTCCTGAAAATTCCTGCCTCCTCAATACTGTTACAGCCATACATATAAATGGAATACTGATACTCTAAGAACCACAAAGGATAAAATAGTAAGCGATACAATTTCTATGCATAGTCAAGTTAAACAGAAATCCTGTGTGATGTGAAAAAAACTGTCAGTGTATTCATCCTTATACAGAACGCTCGAAGTAAATGTAATCAAAAGTCACTCGTTGTATTGTTTATGCGCCACTCAGTTATGAAACAGAATTACTCATGGAAACATTGCCCCGATATGGTAAGAGTATTTAAATGGTTTAAACAGATCAGTCTCTACGATAACCTTCATTTTCCCAATTAAAGAAGAAATAGTCATTTCCAAGTAAGTCGAAAATTTGAGTTTGAGTAAGTATTGAAGAAAACATATACCAACAATTTGTACCCTTATATTGATAGTTTGGCCCGTTTCAAGGCAAGTTTGTGAAGAACGTTACATAGTGCCTAGATCGCATATGGAAAATACTATCTCATTGAATTTTCAATGATAGAAAGTTTGTCGATGGTACTATTTTCAGTTTACTTGCCAAATTTAAAATATCAATCACTTTCAAGATAATAAGGCATTGAAAGTCTCTACCACTGTGAATTACTTCTCTCTGAAGAGCGACTTGACAAGAATATGACATTAAGTCCATCAAGGAATGAGAGATTTGGAAATTCTAAAAATATACTACATCAACCAATTATCCACTTTTTTGGAGTTCATGAGTAATACACACAGTCATGGGATAATATTATTGGATTAGGTATAAAGATAACAACCTGTCTTATATATGCCAATCTCACAAATCGTCAACACACTATTACCAAGCACTGAGTAACTTCGATGGGATAATGAAAACAAAGAATGATTTATTTTTACTCCCTCAATAAGAATATTGGGTATAGAGTTTTGTTCCTTCTACAAAATAAACGAACTTGAAGTCATTATTGTTGTTATTCCGTGGTTACCTTTTTCTTATACCACTCTTTGATATTTTAGTGAATGGAAAATCTTGTTAGATATGCTCTAGTTCATATAACCACTGATGTATGGAAGAGTGGTACTGCCTAAGATTTCAAAATATTTGTGAAAAATGTAATACCTGTCTGATTGATTCCTAATTAAATTCTGTCCAAAAGCATTGATAAACCGTGTTGTGTAATATTTGCTGATATGAAATGACGTCTACATGATAACAGTTACTGTGTAATGCACAATTCAACTGTTTTCCACTATAGGACCTGATATCTTCTCCCTTGATGAAATAACTCAATTCGAACAGAAATAATAGTATTGGACATAAGTTAGACAATTGTGACTTTTATTCAACCTGTATAATATTCTTTTAATAGTAATAACCTTTACCAGCGATAATACAGGAATTGACGAACAATACATTTTTTGACATTACAGTACAACTATGGTTCAATTTTGGTTCTCAGTGAGAATATTTTGTTAGAAGTTCTTTCATCATTTCACATGAAATAATCTCTTCTGATAATTTACCACTCAATTAATTAATCAACCGTGGAAAGGTGTGTCATCAAAATATTCAATAATACATTTTGAACTTCTTACCGACTCTCAGCCTATTTTTGATTAGTGCATTTGCTTACAAACATTCTGTTCCACTCGAGTTATCGAAAGGCATCACTCAATGTTGTTTTTATGCTAGAAATTTCTCAGGTACAAGTTTATTGAATGAATGATACTTCATTTACTAATCATTGTATAACTGCACTAATTCTGGCCCAACTATAAACAATGTGCATTTCACCATGAACTCGAAAAAGTAGGAAGTTTAATAAACAATAAGCACATCCATTTATGGCATGAGAAGTAGTTGGTAGATTAACAATATATTTGATAGGAGTCTAAAAACAAAAAACCTTTCAGAGAAAAAAAATGACATTTAGGTACATGCTGATTGAAAGTATACATAACTTGTTATATCTGGTTTGTTGCTATTAGTATCACTGATCTTGATTTATAAATACAAGAAGTTCAAATTTTCAAACTCAAATTATTGTGGGTTATCTATCGTATGAATGAAAAATTTGCAATTTAGTGCTACTGAGATTAATGGACAATAATGTTTACTAAGAGAGATATGCAGTATTATGCTTCGACTAGTAAATTTACTGTAAAATGCATGTAGTATACGTTGAGGACTTTTGAGAATGACCGTTATCAACTGATTTAGTTGGATTGAAAATAAAATTGAGTTCAACGGTTATGAATCACAGAGTATTAATGGAACATAATTACTCATCCCCCCTTTCTTTCACTCGAGGGCTCTCATATGACGTATGCATGATAATGTTCTTGTATCGTGATTTATTGGAAAGCGTTTGCTGGAATCAACGGCTTTTGAGGATAATTGATAACTCTTGTTGCAACGAAACGACTAACATACCATCTTCGACATACCATCATATCTTAAACCATTCGTATCTTGACGACATACACACATATACATATACAGATATCACTGGCCCTTTCTTTGATTACTGGAGCGTGGTTGCCCTTCCAGAAATCTCAAGAGTGAAAATTTTACACACCATGCTTGTTGCTAAAAGCAGAATCCTAGACAATTTTTTTCGAAAAAGAGAATCTTTTGCAACTTTGAGTGAAACAAGCATAATTTAATGAGTAACCCAATCTAAATTGCTCCGATATTCTTATTGTCTGTTTCTCCCAGCACTGCACCAACTGCAGAAACCGCAACACAAAGAACCACAAACTCTAACTTTTTTTGCGAAGTTACTTTTCTCCTTGAATGAACGAAGTGGAATTTTTGGAACTAGTTCAAATTCCGATATTATTAACAAACACTGGACAACCGTGCAGCGTATTTGCTAATGCCGATTTATGTGAGTTATTTTTGGTATCTGAATAGTACTGCGTTCTCGAAACAGGGAGGGATTTGCAAAGTGGGTCCACCTGCTCGTAGTGGCATCGGGTGGTATGTTTGTTAAACAGAAGATTTTCCTTAAACCTTATCGTGAGACTTACCTGACCCATGTTTAATTACTCCCATGAACAATACGTGAGAAAAAAAGTTGTACGGGTATTTTACTGCAGCAAACAAAACCAACAAGGAATGTTAATTCGAAATCCCGCATTTAGAAATGCCCGCTCTAAAGTTTGTGTTTCTGTAAAAAAAACGGAGAAACTACGGAAACCGAATTTACTTCCCAAAAGGGAATATACCACTGGAATAATAATGCAAAAAATAGAATTTGGATTATTTTTGTTACGTTGTGCAGAAGGTTTTGCATATTTTATTGAAGCTCATTGATATCAGGGTTGAGATTTACCGAAAGTCTGCTATTCTAAACGGAATAACCAAGTTTAAAATATCGAGATATTTTCTGCACATACTGGCTTGAATAAAGATTTTCGCAAACAATGGGTGGAAAATCCCAATCTACGTTTCATATTAGGCTAGCCAATATGAACAAAACTATGATACATCTATGGTTTGTACTGCGTTTTCAATGGGACTTTCGTCTGCATGAGACTGTAAACATTTCTTCGACCATATTTCAAGAATGTATTTCATGCATACAATAGGTTTGCAAAGATTCGATTGAAATTCTGTTGTGTGACTACATGAGATTACCCCCTGAATAATCTCATTAACTCCAAAAGAACATACAAAATTATATCGCTTTTAAGAGAAGGCAGCATGACATCACGTTAATTAGATATCTTTGGATTAATTACAAAATTTGTCTACGGATATTCTCTGAACTTACCTAACGAGAAATTTAAGCTTTATAATATTATTAAACCCCTTTTGGAATTGACTTTCATCGATGTTAAATTAATGGAAAATCAATTAAATGTAATTCCTAATGATTTTCCAGTTTAGGTAACATTCTGTTTCTCAACCAAACCGATGGAATGATGTTTACTAATTAAAATATGTTGTGATCAATCTATTTTTAAACCAGCTGATGAATGAGTTATAGTCACAAAATTCATATATAATGGGAAGCTTTTCCCATCCATCAGTAGTCAATGTTTTTAATTCCCTTTCTCTCTTATTTACTTCCTAAAAAACCAGTTCAAATATTCAGAATGAAAAACAATCTAAACAAATATTTGGTATTATTAGGCCTTTTCGGGGCCGCAATGGGTCTAGATGTCACTAGTGACACTATAATTAGAGGTGATCAATCGTTTGATGAACCTATTACAGTTGCAGCTGGCGCCACTTTGACTCTAATTGATGGTACATCATACGTTTTCAATCAAGATATTGATGTGCAAGGTACGCTTAACATCAACTCAGAAGCTATTCACTCATTTCAAATTGCAAGTACTGCAACTTTAAACAATGATGGTACAATTAATATTTCAAGTCTTAATTTGGATGCTGGTTCAAACACCATAAGACCATATTCTATTACTAACAATGGTGAGATCAACCTTTCTAAGTTGACTTCAAATGATTACAACCACGACGTTGAATTAAGTACTGTAGCCGACTTTACGAATAGTGGTGCTATCACAGTTTTTGTTGGTGAAGGTGCTCAAGGTGGTTTTGTGTTTGGATCCATTACAAATGATGGTACTATAAATGCTAAAGGTGATAAAATGGGTAATGCTTATTACGGATTGTCCTTTGAGGGTTCTATCGAAGGTACTGGTACAATAACTACTGCTCTCTTAAGTGTTTTTATGAGAGGGTCAGTGACTGGACAAAATTTTGAGTTTAAAGCGCAAAATGGTGACCTTTGGGTTGGTGGTAATTTTGGATCAAATCCTCTGCCTGTTTCTGGCTTGGACACATACACTTGGATTAATGTTCTTGGAGGAACACATGCTGGTGGTTACAAATATGATCCCGCAACTGGTATTTTTTCTGTTTGCAAGACTGACCCTAATGTTATCGACTATAATTTCGATATCGGCTGTATGAAGTCTGTGGGACTGGGCTTTTCTGATCCAAGTAATGATAGTGAATTCAGCACTTATTATGAGTGGGTTATGGGAGATGATTGCTCTGCTTCTTCAACATCCTCCACTTCGTCAACCTCTTCCACTTCATCAACTTCGTCAACCTCTTCCACTTCTTCAACTTCGTCAACCTCTTCAACTTCGTCAACCTCTTCAACTTCGTCAACCTCTTCCACTTCTTCAACCTCTTCCACTTCTTCAACCTCCTCCATTTCTTCAACATCTTCCGCCTCATCGACCTCATCAACTACAGTCGTTTCCTCTACCTCATCAAGTAAATCCACTTCCTCAACCTCAGAGGTCGCCGTTGATTCTTCTACCACTTTAAGTACTTCATTGCCTTCCGTTGCAACAAGTTCTTCTACTTCTAGTACTTTAGTTATTTCATCCTCCACCGCCCTAACTACTCCTGCTAATGCTACACCATCATCAAAATCTTCTACTACTGGAGTGACGAACGGTGCCTCTAACCCAACTACATCTTCTCCTACA
>PPOP03000058.1:0-55950 GCA_003708535.3 Kazachstania bromeliacearum | reverse complement strand
TTTGCGTGTCACTCGATACGGATGCGTATCATGTGATCACTCAACGTCGTCTATCTAAATCCAGAACAATACAACGACGTATCTTTTCAAGACTTCGTGGCCAAGCTGGTTAAGGCGTGCGACTGTTAATCGCAAGATCGTGAGTTCAATCCTCACCGAGGTCGTTATTTTTTGCTCCAGCTAGCAATATTATGTTCACTTAAACAACTGTTCAGCAAAGCGGTTTCTTTCTTTCCAGTTACTTAGTTGTAAGGAGAGTTTTGGTGGTTTTAACGCTTTTCATTGTTTTTATTTTACAGTAGCGAAAAGGGCTAAAAAAATCAAATTGCCGCTAATGATTTTACACACCAATCATTGATTCTAAGATAAATTCAGATTATCAACATTTTTTATGAACAAATGAACAAGTCTAATTTATCAAGTTTCATTCGAACAAAGTTTTTCGACCATGACAATTCTGTTGGTTCTTCGGCAGATAAACCATCGGACGGAGGAGATAGAGAGTTACCTAGTGAAAGATCCTCCGAAAGTAAATCAAGGTTAGCACAACAGACAAAACATCATCAATTTTCAAAAAGGTTAATTCAGAACCATAAACTTTCCAAGACTGCTTTACCACTGACAGAGAGAACGCAATCAGCAATAACGTCTAAAAGGGCAAGATTATATTCAACAGCTTACCATTCAACTGCCAACATGGCAAATATTCCAGAAAAAGTGTTATGTTCAATTTTTGAATCTACAAACAGAATAACTTCCAAAATCGGGATATGTATAATTAATTATAATACTGGAGAACTGATATTATCAGAATACATTGATTCCCAGATTTTTATTAGAACTGTTCATAAGATACAAATATATGAACCTACAGATATAATATTGCCGAGTTCATCTCTTTCTCCAACAGTATCCAAACTTGCTACTCTTTTAAAATTTAATGTTTCTGACGGGGTTAAAATCAGTGAAACTTCAGTAAGAAATTTTAACCAACAATCAGGGATTGCAGCTCTTTCCCAATATGCTCTTGATGATGAAAACAAACAAGCACAGCTTAATGAACTGTTGGATAAATCATATACGCTTTGTGCAGTTTCTGCAGCAATTCATTACACAGAAGAAATAGTAGCTCAAGCAAATAATAATGCTTACCATTTCAGTCATTTCCGTGTTAGGTATGAAAATTCAGAGAACACCATGCTAATAGATTCCAAAACAACAAGAAGTTTGGAATTGGTAGAAAATATGGCAACGAACAATGGCATATCTCTTTTCAAGTTTTTGAATGACACTTCGACAAAAATGGGGCAAAGACTTTTAAGAAATAATATTCTTCAACCACTTACCAATAAAGAAAGTATTAATATGCGATTAGAATCAATCAAAGAATTGATGGATGATGAAGATACTTTAACTAGTTTAAGCAAGGAATTAAAATCATTTGAAGATTTAGATAAATTATTTTCGAAACTGCTTTCTGTCAATCATTTGGCAATTGAAGCGGAACAAAAAATAAATTATATTTTATTACTAAAGGAAACCCTTCAAATTACTAAAAGAGTAGCCAAAATATTAAATGATGGGAATATACAAGGACGTCTTTTGAAAGAAGCTAAGAATATTTTTTGCAGTGATATATTGTTAGAAATCGAATCAACGATCAATCAAAATATAAATGAAGATTGTACATGGGCAACAACCAAATTGAATTTACAAAATCAACGATCCTACGCAGTAAAAAGTGGAGCTAACGGATTATTAGAAATTTCTCGTCAACTTTATAGAAATATAACTGATGAGATTTTGCAAAATGTAAAGGATCTTAATGAATACTATGATCTTTCATTTGATCATCAATATGAAACAAAACGTGGTTTTTATCTGAGGTTAAAAAGAGCTAATTATCCAGACGCTTCAACATTACCCACAGTCTTCATTAATAAGGTTGTAAAAAAGGGTTACATACAGTGCACTACTATGGATTTCTTGAAGGCAAATGCAAGATTACAGGAAGTTCTTTCGGAAATATTGATTATTAGTGAACAAGTGGCAGATGAATTATTGGATGAAATTGTCAAACACATCTCTACCCTATTCATGATGTCGGAAGCAATGTCAATAGTTGACCTCTTATGTTGTTTCGCTAAAAAAGGTATTAGCAAAAACTATTGTATTCCAACCTTTTCTAATATTTTATATGTAAAGGAGGGAAGACATCCTATATTAGAAAGTTTAAAAAACACAGTTGTCCCCAATGATATTATAAGTATGACGGGATCTTCCTCTATGCATCTCATAACGGGATGTAATATGAGTGGGAAGTCAATATACTTAAAACAAGTTTCTTTACTTTGCATAATGGCCCAAATTGGTTGTCCAGTACCAGCGATGTCTGCAAAATTTCCAATATTTAATAAACTTCATGCAAGAGTTTGTAATGACTCAATGGAATTAACATCGTCTAACTTCTCGTTTGAGATGAAAGAGATGGCATATTTTCTAGATAACATTGATACACAAACCTTACTCATTTTAGATGAATTAGGTCGTGGTTCGAGCACTGGTGATGGCCTTGCAATCTCATTAGCAATAACTGAATACATATTAAAAATGAATTGTGTCGTTTTTATGTCAACGCATTTCAGGGAAATTCCAATGGTGCTAAAGAATAAACCACATATAACGCACTTACAAATGAAAACAGATGTTGATTGTAATAATTCACTAAAGATGTCCTATAGATTATCGGGCGAACAAAATTTAATATCAAATAGTGGCATTCGTGTCGTCTCTGATCTATTTGATCCCACAATAATAAAGAATGCTTACAATATTTGTAACATGTTAGAAGAATCAAAAAGGAGCTCTGAAAACCCACTTTCAACGGAAGAAGCAAAAAATGAACTTGTTTTGGTAAATCAAATGAAACGAATCAATAATATGGTTAATATTCTACACGATATGGTTTCGAACGATATTAAAATATCGTGTGATTCTTTAAAAACAATTCAAACGAACTTTGTAGACTCATTCTACAACTGATGCAAATTGTGGATAAACTCCAGATGTAGATACAATAGAGTTGTAGTTTTGGCGTTTATTATATTTCGTTTCATTATCGCATGAAGATAAAAATATTTATTTAGTATGTATATATCTTATATAGCTCCTATCAATTTGAAGACTGCCTTTTGTATCCATAATAGCCTCTCAGGAAGAGGTGGCACAACATTTCCGACTGAAGATGCTACAGTATATTGTTGAGCTAAAGCAGCTTCCTTAAATGCAACAACAAAATTAACTACCAGAGTAAGAGATAACACTACAGCAACAATAATCGGTCCTAATGGTGCATCTAAATGTTGTCCACTCCTTGCCTTTATGACATTTAACCGTTTAATGTAAGTAGAGTATGACCAAAGACCACAAAATATTGTTAAAGCAAAATAAATGTAGGCTAGAATGTTTGCAAGTTTAGGAAACGAAGCTTTTTTAACAGAATTATAAATGGAAAAAGTTAATACACTTAATAATGTAGTAACCTTCAACCATCTATTAAAAGTACGTTCATTTGCTAACCAGACTTTTGCTTCCACTTTGACAGGGCCAGCATTTTTCAAATAATTAATGGGTTTCTTCACACCAGCAGGTAACTCAACTTCTTCATCTTCTGAGTCAAATCCAACAAGCTTGGAATCTCTTCCTGCTAAAATTTTCAAAAAAGTTGCTTCCTTTGCTGGTGATTTGTTTTTTCTCTTTTTAGCATTTACAGGTAATATTTCTTCATCGGAGGACTCGTGATCTTCTAGGTCTGGTTCTGCATCAGCAATAGTTAACTCTAAGTTGGAATTACCCTCTCTACTGGTTATCCCTGGAGCCATTTGAATCTTTGATAATCTTCTCATACCATCAATCTTAGCTTGAACCTCTTTTTGCTTTTTCAATTTGTTCTTTTCTTCCTCATATGCTTGTGTTGGATTTCTTCTAATGTCATTCTCCATATCAGGTAACCAGAATGGTAGCATGTCTAATTTATCATCTTCACCAAATAATGATGCCACACCTTGAATAAACAGCGAAAATCTGGGTACTTCTTTCACTAAATGGGAATTGGTTAACTCAGTGATCCATTGTCCATGTTTTCTTGGTAATCTCATAGCAGACATACTGTTAGATCCAGTTCCAGAAGTGGAGTCACTGTTTTTAATCTTTATTTCCATAACAGAGAAGGGGAATTTGGCGTATTCACCTGGTCTTAATAATTTTAATGGGTTTGCAACGTCAGAATCAATATCTGTTCTATGCCAATTCTTTGGATCTCTAATTGGTCTATCTTTATCAAAGGCATCTTCTCTGATAAATAAAATATCTGAATCGATAGTAACTCTAATTCTATCATCTCCTGGTATTTGGAATGCTGTTCTAGTGTACACTGCTCTTAATACAGGTTGTAATTCATCTTGCATAATAAATTCTTGAATTTCATCAAAATCATTCCCTAATCTATTTAATTCAGTGTTCACTGTCCCACTTTCCTTTAATTTATTTAAAATTTGACTCTTATACTTGGTATCATTATTGAAAATGAATCCACTTAAGCTCTTCTGTTTCATTTTCAATCTTGTCTCTTCAAAATCTTTTTTTCCATCATCTGTCTCTATCACTGATCTCTTCTCTAAGAAAATATCTGGTTTATCACTTAACTTACCAATCCATCTTAATCTTAAAGTGGGAGCTGAACTGTTTTTCAATAATTTATTGTTGTACAATTCAAAATATTCATTATCAAAATACACTGTAGTCACTGTAGGATCTAATGATTGATGATGCAAATTTCTTTCACTACTGTTACCAGTGCTAGAATTAGAAGATGGTACTCCATCATCATCTATAATTTCTGATTCAAATCGGTCAATAAGGTTACTATTTTCAGCGGGGGCTGAAGCATAAACCAGAACGGGTAAATGACGTAAGATTCTTGTCTTAACTTCCATTAAATTATCCTCATGTATCCAAAATTTAAAATTCTTAAATTCCATTTCATCACCGTCAGCAGACCCGACATTGGATAATTTAGATGTACTAACTAATGATTTAGACACCGTGGAGAAATTACCTCTTAAAATGTTGTATAAGAATGAAATACGATACAACAATGGAGAATATTCTTCAGAGTGGAAAGGCAATTCTTTCAATCTGACTTGTAATAATGATGTGACAGATGGATATTTAGGATGCAATTTATCATGTTTCTTGACGATTTTTACAAATCCAGTAAAATTCAATCTAGAAAAACTATCCAATTCTTGTGCTTCTGTTAAACAATCTTCTAAGACATTTTGGAAAACTTCAAAGTTTAATGTCTTAATTTTTTGTTCAGTATCTGTTTGTTTCTCCAATTGAGTTAATTTATCCATTAAAGAATTATACTTTTTAGTTTGAAAACCGTATACTTTCTCCAACTCTTTATCCAATGCCTCAACAAACCTCGATTCGTCTTCATCATTCCATGCTGTTTCATCAGTTTGTTGTTTTTTCTTACTACCGGACCTTCCCTTGACAGATTCTTCTTTCAAACAGTCCTTTAAATTATCGTAATCAATGTACGATTCCTTCCAAGGAGGATAAATATCATTTGCTAGTTTAACACCAAACAACATTATTGCACTAGGTTAGTTAATCCAGTTTATATCCTTTAGAGAACTTGACAGTTTAAATGATCTTTATAAAATTTCAGGGAATTCTTTTATCATATTTATATTTATTTTTTCATCAAAAATTAAGATTGGGCCCACGTTTTTTAATAATAATATGATAATGAATCTGTTTACATATATGATATAATGTTTTAACTTATACAATTGATCAAACTAGCTATTTTTGTAAATTGGAAGGGATTCCAAGACGGAGAGTAAAATGATAGTTCAATAAATATATGTGAGATGATGATTAAAACAAGTGTCCTTATCTTTAAAGATTCTTTAAAGTTTCAACAACAGTTAGATTTACTACCACTACCACTCCCGTTATTGGAATTGATATGAATATTCCCCTCTTTGCCGTACGAATCATTTATCTTATTACTATCAATCTTATTCTGTATTAATTCAGCCAATTTAAAGAAAATCTCATTAACATTAGAATCATCTTTGGCACTGGATTCCAAGAAAGGCATACCCAATTCTTTAGCCAATTCTTCACCTTGTTCTGTACTAACCACCCTAGTATCCATATCACTCTTATTACCTACTAGTAAAAGTTGTGTGTCGTCATTCGAATGTTCACTCACTGTGGTAAACCATTGTCTAATATTACTGAAGGTACGTTCATCAGTCACATCATATACAATAATTATACCCATGGCACCACGATAATATGCTGTAGTGATGGTACGGAATCTTTCCTGACCCGCCGTATCCCATAATTGTAATTTCACTTTTTGACCATTAATCTCTACTGTTTTGATCTTGAAATCAATACCAATGGTTGTAATAAATGAAGGGTTAAATCTGTCTTCCACAAAACGGACCAATAGACAAGATTTACCCACACCAGAATCACCCACTAATAGGATTTTCATTATGGAGTCATAACTTTTCCCATTAACAGACCCCGTTGATATCGTTCTTAAACCTGACATATCTGTTTACTTCCTCTAATGATAATAATAATAAACAACTGTTCACAATAGTGATTGGTGTTTACCCTTATTTGCTTAATTGAAATGACTTGCAACACATTAAAAGTCGTTTCATAACTTTTCCCCGTTTTGACCGTATATATTTTTCACTTGAAAAATTAAAATAATAAATATAATAATGTATTAAATAAATGAATAAAAAAGTATATAGGACTAGTATCTATGCGTAGTAACTTCTCCATAATACACCTTCTAAGTCTTCTAATTCTTCATTGGTAAATTCCATCCTATCAAAGGTCCATGTGTCAGCTCTGACTTTCTTGAATTCACTAATTGTATCCTTCGCAGCGGTCCCCACCATACCATTAGTTCTAGCCCATGAAGCAAGAATTGACAACTCTTTTGGGATCCATTCTGGTAGTGGGAAAATATATGGGAATGCACTAATGATAGCACCAATACCCAACACTGCAGCATGGATATTAATATCTGTCTTTGACAATTTTTGTTTCTCTTCCCATGAATATTTCTTTAATTCACGGTTAAACCTTTTCATTAATTTCTCTAATTTAACATCTTCCCCCATGTTATGAACCATATCGGATAACACCGCAGCAGCACGAACTCTCACCTCGACAAATGTTTCATTGTACAATTGAGACATCACTAATCCAAATATTTTTTCCAATTGATCAGTAGTCAATTGTAATAATTGAGTGGATAAAACGTATTCAATACTGGAAAGTTGTACCCTTATTTGATATGAGGAATCCTTTGGACTACTAGTACACAATAAATCAATTATCGATCCAATGAAACTTCTTCTCACAGGTAAATATGATAACGATAAAAACACTTTAGTAGGATCTATCCCTGCCAGTTTACAAACATCCTTTTGATTAAGTAATGTCACCAAAAATGGGATAACGTATTGGGAAACGTAAGGAACTAACAAAATTTTTGTCGGACCCTTTGCCATATCTGATATCCAATAAAATAACGTAGATGCCATATAATAATATCTTGTCTTTAAGATTTGTTGTGGAGTTAAATTCAAAACAGTACTATATTCCAGTGCAGTCTCTACAAACAATTTTTTAATAATTGCATCAAAATTAGCAGATACTTCCTTGAATGGGATACCAAGACCCGATGAATTTTGATTTTTGGCAATTAATGTATCAGGCTCTTCAACAGACGGATAACTTTCACATGATATTAAAGTAACGAAAAGTTTAGCAATAGCTTCACGAACTTGATCATATGGATGATCGAAGGTTAAATTATCCAAAATGTGTTGAATATTAAAAGCTTTAAACTCCAAAGTTGTTAAAATATTTCTCAACATGGTTAATCTTGAGACCTGTTGATTAGCAGTATCAAAATCGGCGCTCAACAAATTACTAATATTAAAGAAATGTTTACAGAATGGCTTGGATCTTCTTACGTCTACAACATTGGGTAACCACCAACATAAAGTGGACCAAACCTCGAATGCATCTTGATTCAATTCGCGATTTAAACAATCAAATAAAAATTCATCTAAAAATGTATCAACTTTCAATTTGGATGGTTCGTCTAAAAATTTCATACCACAAATCAGTGCTGCTACAAGTTCAACTGATAATATCATTGATGCCTTATCAGTTCTATCATAATAATTAGAACAGGAAGTAAATATATCATCCAATTGGAAACTACAGTTGCCACGAGAAGAAACTATTACCAGTAATTCAAAAAACGATACATCACTGCTACTAAATGATCCACGAGTTTCATTATCCTTTATCAATGTATTTGTAATATGTGCTATCCATTCTTTTGTAAATAAACGCCCAAGCGTGGAAACCACTTCCAATTCTTCAGTTCGTAAATTAATTTCATATTTGTTAGGTTTAACAACTTTCACTGGGGAACCCCAACATAACCAACCAATGTAAGCTTTAGAATCTACAAAGAAATTAGGCGACTCATAGTCATGTATATCATTCTTCAATTTCAAAACTTGATCGTTTGATGAAGATTCCAAAACTTCTACAAATTCAGGGATAAATGACGATTTGAAAGCTTTGGAAATATCGTAATCATAATCAGAAAGAGATAAAAATTTATTGAAAATGGATAACATTGATTTTAAAACCAAATGAATTATACCAGGGTGATTTGTCAATGAATGTGAGTGTATTTTTTCAATAACATCCTTATTTGTAGGTGTTTCTAAACTTGACTCAATCCTGGTAATAAAACGAATAATTGACATTACTGATTTCCAATGCAGTTCTCTATTATCTTGCAACAAAACCAAAAGTTTGTATTGTAACCTGTCCAAAGTACTTAAATAAGATTTTCTTTTCTTTTCTTTGGCTTTCTTCACTGCTTCAACTTGCAAGTTTATACAGGAATCTGGAGGCATTAAAGTTGAACGCATCTTATCATCAAACTCACAGATACTAGAGGGAATTTGTAAACCTGAAACTAAATCTGTTAAGATATTACCAGCACGAACAGCGATATCAAGTTCTTTAACATTAGTACATTCGATTAGCAAAGGTAGTAGTTCTTCAATATTTTTATAATCGTTCAAGATCTTTCTCCGGATCTTTTTAACAAATAAAACTTTTAATATCGATTCAAGTTCTTTAGGTCTCTGCTTTTCTAGATTTTCGCTTAAAAGATTCATAATTTGCCTTATGATTATTGAATATGAGCCAATTAATTGTTTCATTGAGTGAGCCAAAGTTGATTGTCCTACTTGATGAATATCAGGATAGACCGAAGTTGCCAAAGATATGACATCTTTTAAAAGTTGTATTTCCAACTTTGAGGGATACCTACTTGTAGAGTGTAACAACACTCTGTTTTGATGGAAAGAATTAGACTTCACAGCTAAATAAGTTCTTGTAAATGAATCTGGTTTATTCGACAGTGCTTGAATGTTCTCAATGAAATTAAGATCTAAGAATGAATTTGGATCATCAGTAAATACGGTTTCTTGACCCACATCAGTGAACCATACCTTTAAACCATGCAACAATACCTGGAACAAAGATGTGTTATTTTCATAATGATTAGTAAAAAAATCGTATAATTTATGCATAAAAAGACCAATCTTGCTTCTTATTTTATGGATCTGATAATATTCCTTATGACTGAATTTTTCTTCTAAAGTTAAACCAAAATAGTAATTGCAGGTGTAAATATCCAAATCTCTAAATACCAGATTTGGATTCATAAATGAATTTGAAGCGGCATGACCTTGTACAGGTGTCCCTACAGCAGTTGGCGCTTCAGAAACAGTTTCATCCCCAATAAACGTATCTTGACTTACGTCTTCCATACTGACTATCCCCATATCTTCAATATCTTCATTTAATAGTTCATTGGTATAGTCTTCCTCATCTTTATCAGAAAGTATTTGTTCAATATCAACATTAAGTTCCTCATTATCACAGTTATTCTCCCTAATGTGTTTTAGTAGCAACAACTTCTCCTTATAATAAGGCATGTTTCTAGTAGTACTTTTATTTTTGTTAAAATCGGGATCAAACAACAGACTACTCCCAGAAAGGGTGTGCGTTAAAACTAAGATGTATTTCTGAATGGAATCTGTGTATTTGGTACTTTGAAGGGGAGACGCAATCAGTTCATCTAGTTTCTTCATACAGTAATCTGTAATCATATTAGAAAATTGTACAGCCATTTTAATCTCGTCTTCATCGGGGACATGCCATTGAAATCCCAAATCCCATATTTTGTATTTATTCTTATCATCTTGCAACCCACCCCATTTCTCCTCATCAGTAATAGTACACTTTTCCGAAAATAGTTCACAAGTAGTTATCTCTGTACTTGTCAAACTAGACAAAATACTGTGTACTAAAATCGAAGTAATAACATCTAAAGGAGGATTGGAGATATTGTCATATATAAAAATCACAAAGTCTGTTAATTTTGGGGCAAACTCTAAAATTGATTTGTGAGATTGTCTTAAAACATCATTCAGAGCTGTCAAATATAGGACCAACTTGACATCCCTTTGATGAATTTCCGAATAGTTTCTAATCGTTCCTGCACCTGACTCTATTTGCTGTTCAGTACTATCAATCAAACGTTTAATCAGATCAGTACTCAATTCGTTTCTTCTTCTGACTAATGCCCCTAAAGGTATAGTAACTATTTCGTAGTTGGGTTCTTTCACTTTGAAGACGTCATTTTCCCAGAATGTTCTCAAGAATAGATCTGAAAAGTGGGTAAACATATTTACATCCATAGATTCAATCATGATCATTGTTGTTTGATTAAGCTTGAAATCAAAACCCGAGTCAAGTTCAACATCAACCAAAGAGAAGACTTTATCGATATACATTTTTAGTATATTTTTGAAAGCTGTTGTAGAAGCTCTGAAGGCGTTATTCAAAATTTCATCATCGTATTCAAAATTCGTCCCTGTATGTTCTTTTAAATGATAGTAATGTTGTTCAACGAAGGGTAATGTGTGAGATTCGAATGTTAAATATTCGTCCTCGGTAACTAATGCTTTGATTGGGATAAACGAAAAGAGAGAAACAAGGGTATTCAAAATATGACTTGTTCTAACCAAATCGTTACTATCAATCTTAGCTATTAATAAGGAAAGAATATTTGTCACATGAACTCTATAGAGTTTATCCTTTACCATAAATCTAGAGGCACGTGTAAATTGCTTCAACGACGAAACAACTCTATGCTTTGAATTGATAAACTCATCTGCCAAAAAATCATAAATATCTTCCAAGACTCTGTCAAATATCAAATGAGAGTTTTCCGATGGCAAATCTAGTAAGTAGGCAAACGATGAGATGTAGAAATTGGCAACCTCTGAGTTTTTATTCTGAGCACCAGTAAATAAGATGCCTGAAAATAAATCTACCATTTGATTATGACACTCGGTGGTTAGACAATATTTATCAAATTGTTTGTTTTTAATCTCATATTGAAGTCTACCATGATACACCTTAATGAAATAATGAGTGAATTTTGCAATCGATTTCGTCCAAAAACCACTATTAGAGGGATGAACAAAAGTTTCTATCGCCTTAACTAATCTGGTTAGCTTTGTGAAAAAATCAGTGGGATCCGCTCCATTAATACTATAAATAAATGGCTTTACTGTTCTAGAAAATGAATGGATTTGTCCATTAATTCTTAAATGTCCTTGTAATCTATTGAACATGAAAGTTATTTGCTCATCAGTGAATATACCAAAATTTCCAAAATGTACATCAAATTTTGCAAGTGTATCCGGTCCTTCTTTTAAAATTTTACGATATACATCTTCAGCTATGTCCCCCACAAAGTCATACATATGAGTATCAACTGAAACATTCGCACTCACAGAACTCCATAAACCATAGCAAAAAGGTAAGTAATCAGTGACCTTAGCGACTTCATTATAATGATGTGGAATGAAAGATGTCATTATTGGTAAAATTGCAGACATAGTGGAGGGTGAAAAACTTGACAGTAAAATATCCATAGATTCCTTTAATAGGTGTTTATTATTTTCATTGTAGAATGGTTTGGCGAAATGTGACAGCTTTAAAAGTGTTTTAAACAACTGTAAATCTTCTTTACAGGACAGATCATATCTTATATAATTAGGATCTGGGTATGGGAAAAAGCTGCATAGAAAATCAAACATGATTTGATGATCAAGGACTAATCCTGATTTCTTCAATAAAGAAACGAAGTCTGTACCTTCATCATCTGAATCCACTAAAATCTCGAACAATTCTACGAATAAATCTCTTGAAATCTTCTGACCCTGAACCAAGGAAAGGTAGTAGTACACCACCGTCAAACTTTTCCTCAGAGTTATTGGAAAATCAAAATCCATGCAATTCCTTAATTCATTTGTCCAATGGTTTACATTCACTATAGTGGCTGATTTTGCGGTAATTTTCCCTGATGTAGTTGGATCTGGACCTGTAGAACTAATGAAATCATTTTCATTGTATAATTCATCCTCATTAAAGTCTAATGAACCTTCATGGGTATCTATGCGAGGTTGTTCATCGGAGAGCTTAAACAAATCTGTCTTTAAGGCTAAATCATCAACTTCACTTTTGAAATTGGCTAAATCTTTACTGGTAATTGATATTAGCCCTTGGATATCTAATGAACTAATGGCAATGTATAAATTTACCAATACTTGTGATACATATTTTGCTTGTTCTAGATGTGTTTCACTCTTATAAGGCAAATGTTTTCTCACTTGAAAATCTGGTTTAACTGATCTACTGAACCATTTAGAATTGGGATCATACAAGTGTTTTTCAAATTCAATGGGATCCTCAGGGAAATCTAATCCATAATGAACGAGTCTTTCCTTTAATGTATTTTCTGCTTGTGCTTCATCTATAGCATTGGAAGACGGAGTGGCCGGTGTAGCTGATCGTGCCCTTATTTCTTTCAAGTGCTTCAAAGGTGGGGAAGAGACACCGGGAGTTAAAGACCTCAATAAGGTCTTTTCAAATAAGTTGCCACCTTTCCCCACTTTCAAATGATTCAAACGTCTGTTTTTGAGAGGAATTGGTGCTTTAATTTCTTGGTCGTTCATCTGTAAAATGCCTTTTGGTGTATATATCTATCCAAATGGGATCAAATTTTCTGAAGAATAACTTTCCAGATGTGTAATTTGTTCTGAACTTGGTTCCCTTAAATAAATAATTTTTCATTTGATCTTTAGATGCCTTCTTTTAAAGGGATGGCGAAAAAAAAATAGAACTATTATAGTAATAAGTGTTCCGCGGAAGCAATATAACACAGTAATACAAACATGTCGTGAATATTGGGTATATACATTTATATCTAGCTAAATATTGATTGATACAATGTTTGTTTTAATCTGCGTAGTTGGATAAATCTAAAGTTACAATTTTAGAGGAATTCTGTTGTTGTTGTCTGTACACACCTACTAACGCATCGGATTTTTCAAACAATGTATTCTTTAAAGAGATCACAATGAACTGAAGATCAGGATTACCATGCCTTCTAATATATGCTGCAATTCTTTCCACATTGGTTATATCAAGGGCAGCATCTACTTCGTCCAATACGAAAAATGGACTTGGATGGAATGAGTTGATAGCAAATAATAAAGCCAAGGCTGCCACAGTCTTTTCACCACCAGATAAATATTCCATATCTTTGAATCTTTTGGATGGAGGCGTAGCATGATATTTGATACCAGCATTGAAAGGTTCATCTTCATCTTCGATAGTTAAAGAGGCATTACCACCGGCCAATTCAGCTGAAGAGTTTGGATTTCTAGTCAATTCTCTATATATGTCGTTTAGATGCTCACTGACATGATCAAAGGCCTTATCGAATAATTCTTTTCTTTTCTTTTTCACTTTCAAGAATTGTGCATATATTTTCCTCTCTTGAGATTTCAATGTTTCCGTCTCATTGTCAACTTGATCAAATCTTTCTTGTGCTTCATCAAATCTTTCCACAGCTCTAGCATTTGGTTGAAGAATGCTTAACATTTCTTCCACTTCTTTAATACTGCGGTCTAAATCTTGTTTAATAGATTTAGCTGAACTTTCTTTATATTTGGAAGGAAGTTCATCATAGTCAATATCAATTTCATTGGAAATCTTAATAGTCTCTTGTTCATCAGATGTAATTGGAACATCTGCCAATGTAGTCTCTGAAAGTACTGGAATATCAATGTTTGATATCTTACAAGTTTTTAATATACCCACTCTTTCAAGATCCACTTTTTCGATATCATCTTTCACTTCATCTCTTTCACGTTTGAAATTTTGCGAAGTCAATTGTAATTCGTTCAAAGATTCTTCAGTTTTATTAATGTCAAGTTGTTTGGCTTCAAGAAGTTCTTGCGCTTTTTCAATAATTGCTTCACTCTCTGATATTTCATTGTCAATAGTGGCAATACGTGTATGATGTTCCTCCTCTCTTAATTCTAATGCTTTCAATTCATTTTGAGCCTTCTCTAAATCACCTTGAGCTCTTTCAAATCTGGATTTGGTCATTGCTAGTCTTTCCATTTCGAATTGTAATTTATTTTCCACATTCAAGATTTCCTTTTGTAATTGTTGCAATTCCTTTGATTGCTTTCTCATAATTTCACCAGAATGGTTTTCATATTCTTGTACGGTGAAACCTAATCGTTCTGTGAAATCTTTGAAAATAATATCCTGTAGACGTTCTCTTTCCACAATCAAATCCTGAATCTTATTATCCATTTCTTCTCTATTTTCGTTCAATTTATCAATCTTGGGAGAATATTCATTGTCAATTAAATCATTTTGGTATTTTAATTCCACTTTATTCTCGTTGATAGATCTATTTATTTGAATTATTTGTATCCTTATACCTGATATTTCTGTGTTTAATGATGATATACTACTTTCCAAATCTCTTGCCTGTATTGACGCAGTTCTACTATATGTAGTCACATTTTCAATTTGTTCTAATAATTTATCCTTTAAAGTCATTAAACTTTGATATTCATCTTTATCCCATCTGTTATTACCGTCTTTGGACACACCACCAGTCATCAATCCAGCTTTGTGAATCAATGCGCCATCCAATGTGACTAATTTACTTCTAATACCATGTTCCCATTTCAATTTTTTAGCTAAATCTAAATTATCACAAATGATAGAATCAGAACAAACGTATTGCATAGCTCTTTCAAATTCAGGTTCAAATTCAATGGCATTCTTTGCTAGAATATAACCTTGTAAATCTAGATTAGGTAGATTAGGTACATCAGAATCAATTGTATCCAGGGGAATAAAAGATACGACACCAGCACGTTGTTTTTTCAAATATGATATACATTCTTGAGCGACAGATAAATTATCCACTATAAGAGAATCGAAATTTTTACCCAATATGGTTGACACTGCTAAAGAATATTTATCCTTCTTTGGTTGACATAAATCATGTACTAACCCTCTTACACCGGGAAACAATCTTTTCAACATGACCACATTTTCTCTTAATTTTCTTTCTCTTAAAGATTCTCTTTGATTGGCACTTAAATCATCAATTTTCACTAAAGTTTCTCTTAATTTATAATTTAAATCATATTCTTGATTACTATTAGATTCAATCTCTGATTGTAATTTTTTCAATTCTTTTAATTTTTCAGAATTTTGTGAATTTTTTTCATTTAATGATGAAGTTAAATCACTTGCTTGTAATTCAACTTTTTCTAAGCTTGTCATTAATTCTTCATTAATTCTATTCTTAGCCATTTCAACTCTTTGATTAAATTTATTCAATTCATCAATTAATTCTTCTTTATCATTATAAATGAGAGCCAATTTTTCTTCAATGGATGACCCACCTTCAGACAAATATTTTTCATTCAATGATTTATACAATTGTAAATCTTCATCGTTTAATTTATATTTATCATAATTATTGTTTGTCTCTTTCAATTCATTTTCAAAAGTTTCCTTTGTCTTAGTGACCACTTTCAATTGTTTTTCAAATCTTTCCACAGATGTATTTTGTCTATCCAATTCATTAGTTAACGATTCAATTCTTTTTTCAATGTTGTTGATACGTTTTATAGTAGCACGTTGAGGTAATTTAATTAATCTTAAATCTGACATGATTTTCTCCTTCTCTTTCAATTTATAATCTAATTTACTCTTTTGCTTTGTAATGGTTGATGCATCTTTAGCGAAGGATGCCTTAGATCTTTGTAAATTTTTCTCCTCATTATTAATCTTATCCTTTAACTGTTGAATATTGGTTTTACTAAGTTTCAATTTATTTAACAATTCATTCTTAGTCTCCTCCAAATGATACAATTGCCATAGGGAAGAATATTTTTGTAATTTCCTCTTTTCATTTGCACTTTTCTTATATTCTTCATCCTTAGAGATCCCATCTTTATAAGTTTTCAATTCAGCATGAATTCTTCTTCTGTTTTTAATAGATTCAGTGGCAGATTCACTTAATTGTTCTATTTGATCTTTCAAATCGTCGTATTCCTTCTTGTAATTGTTAGATCCAGAGACCACTTCAAACAATTTGGTCAAATCTGTTGGTGATTGAGATGCAATTTGTTCCACATCACCTTGGAACACTAAGAAATTTTTAGCTTTAATCAATATATTTTCTGATTCTAACAGGGCAGAATATTGTTGGTAAGTGACTTGTTTACCATCAATCTTATAAGTGGTGTCACCATTCTGCCTTATAGTTCTCATTAATTCAATGGTTTGACCATTTTTATCGTAGAAGGCCTTCACATAAGCTGTCTTCGGATGGTTTTCATCATCTTCATCGTCATCGTATTCTCCTTCATGGATGACCCCTCTATAGATCAAATCTTTCAACATATTAGATCTTAAATGATTACTTCTCACCCCCAATACAAATGAAATGGCATCCATCATATTGGATTTACCAGACCCATTGGGTCCAATAATACTAGTGAAATTAGAATCACCAAACCCGACTTTCACCACGCCCTTGTAGGACTTGAAGTTATTCAATTCCAATGCAATAAGACGTCCCATTGGTGCCGTATGTTTACTTGTGAGAGTGTGTGTAAACAAACAAACGCGTTTATTATTATCTATTTTTTTCTTGTATAAATGGTTGTTTCACGCGTCAGTAATAGAAGAGACAGAGACGGTGAATACACAGTGTGGTGTGTTCAATGGGGGGCTGTATACAGTGATCGAATGCGCCATGGACATTTGTACGTCTTTGCAAGATATTAATACTTGTAGGCTGCTCTTTTTCCCCGATCTCATCACCCAAATTGTGCTTCCCTGGCCAGTGAGAACATGTACCCACCCATAAAACACACTATAATACTCTACATCCAGTGATACACCACCACATACCACTGCCCCCAATCCATTACAACCATTATTATTCCCTCTCCTCCCCCCAGTGACTCCACAATTTATTATGTGTCACATCCACTCCCCATCACGTGCCCCACAGGAATTTCCGTGAAAAATTTTTCAGTCAAAAAAACGATGAGATCTGCATCGCCATCCATAAGACACTGTTGTTCCTTTGACTACTGAATCAAGGACACACTCACTGCTATAAGAACATTACCATGGTGAGAAATCCACTTAAAAAGCAATACTGGAACGAAGTGATCGACGGGTTCAAACCTGCTTTGTCCGAGGACGACTCGATCTCTGCAGATGCAGCTCTAGAGAAATTGACCTCTTCATCCGATTTGGATCAAAAGGACACTAAGGAGACTTCTCAAAGCACTAGAGACGTCTCATCGATACTTACCACACACGATGATATCAATAACGTCAAGATGAACAAAGATTTGGATGTGCGTCATTTACTGACTCTGGCAGTCGGGGGTGCTATTGGTACAGGTTTGTTTGTTAATTCAGGTGCCTCCTTGAGTTCTGGGGGTCCCGCATCATTGGTTATCGGTTGGGTCATTGTCTCCACTTGTTTGTTCACTGTGATTAACTCCTTGGGTGAATTGGCCGCCGCATACCCTGTTGTTGGTGGGTTTAACGTTTACATCACGAGATTTGTGGATCCATCATTTGCCTTTGCTGTCAATATTAATTATTTGGCTCAATGGATGGTCTTATTACCTTTGGAATTAGTCGCTGCATCTATGACTATTAAATATTGGAATGAAGAAATTAATTCAGACGCTTGGGTGGCTATCTTTTATGCATTTATTGTTTTTGCTAACTTGTTAGATGTTAAATCATATGGTGAAACTGAATTCGTGTTGTCTATGATTAAAATTTTAGCCATTATTGGGTTCACCATTTTGGGGATTGTATTATCCTGTGGTGGTGGTCCACATGGTGGTTACATTGGTGGTAAATATTGGCATAACCCAGGTGCCTTTGTCGGGCACAATTCAGGAACTAAATTCAAAGGGTTATGTTCAGTGTTTGTCACTGCTGCATTCTCATATTCAGGTATTGAAATGACTGCTGTCTCTGCAGCTGAAAGTAGAAATCCAAGAGAAACTATCCCTAAGGCCGCTAAGAGAACTTTCTGGTTAATCACTGCATCATACGTGACCATTTTGACTCTTATTGGTTGTTTAGTGCCATACAATGATGCCAGATTATTGAATGGGTCCAGTTCAGTGGATGCTGCTGCATCTCCATTAGTGATTGCCATCGAAAATGGTGGTATTAAAGGTTTACCATCATTAATGAATGCTATTATCCTGATTGCCATTGTCTCTGTGGCTAACAGTTCCGTGTACGCTTGTTCCAGATGTATGGTCTCTATGGCTCACATTGGTAATTTACCAAGAGTGTTAAACCGTTTGGATAGAACTGGTAGACCATTACATGCTATTGCTGCCACTTTAGTGTTTGGTCTATTGTCATTCATTGCCGCTAGTGACAAACAACAAGAAGTTTTCACTTGGTTAAGTGCCCTTTCTGGGTTATCCACAATTTTCTGTTGGATGGCTATTAATATTTGTCACATTAGATTCCGTGCAGCTATGTCTACACAAAAAATTTCATTAGATGAATTACCATACGTTTCTCAAACTGGTGTAAACGGTTCATGGTACGGTGTCATTGTTTTGTTCTTGGTTTTAGTCGCATCCTTCTGGACTTCATTGTTCCCCTTAGGTGGTTCTGGTGCTGACGCTGAAGCTTTCTTTGAAGGTTACTTGTCACTACCGATCTTAATCGTTTGTTATGTGGGTCACAAAATTTATTTCAAGAATAAGAAATGGTTAATCTCTGCTGATGAGATGGATATTACCACTGGTAGAAAACCAATGGATTCAGATTTAAGAGAAGCCATCAAGATTCAAAACATGGAACGTTCTCGTTTCTCCAAATTCATGCACGTCTGGTGTTAATAACGTAAATATATATCACTGTACAATATAATAATATATCAATTACTTTCATTATGTGTCATCACGAGCGACGACATTTTTTTTTTTTGCGTGGAAAATTTTTCCTCGTCTCTTTCTTTTCTATATATTATGAAATTATGAATTTTACAATGAGTTGTGTAATAAGATAGTTTCAATCCAGCAAGCAAAGATGTCTATCAACCATTGTAGATTCTATGAGAACAAGTTCCCCGAAGTGGACGACATCGTCATGGTGAACGTCCAACAAATTGCCGAAATGGGTGCCTACGTTAAATTATTAGAATATGATAACATTGAAGGTATGATTCTACTGAGTGAATTATCTCGTAGACGTATAAGATCTATTCAAAAATTAATTCGTGTGGGGAAGAATGATGTAGTGGTTGTTTTACGTGTGGATAAAGAAAAGGGTTACATTGATCTTTCCAAACGTCGTGTGTCATCAGAAGATATTATTAAATGTGAAGAAAAATATCAAAAATCCAAATCTGTTCATTCTATCTTGAGATATTGTGCTGAAAAATTCCAAATTTCATTAGAAGATTTGTATAAGACAATTGCTTGGCCCTTGAGTCGAAAGTATGGTCATGCCTATGAAGCTTTTAAAATTTCTATCATTGATGAAACCGTTTGGGAAGGTATTGAACCACCATCCAAGGAGATCTTGGAAGAATTGAAAGTTTACATCTCCAAGAGATTGACTCCACAAGCCGTGAAGATTAGAGCCGATGTCGAAGTTTCCTGTTTCAGTTATGAAGGTATTGATGCCATTAAAGAGGCTTTAAAAGCTGCTGAATCTACTTCCACTGAACAAATGCAAATCAAGGCCAAATTGGTTGCTGCTCCATTGTATGTTATCACTACCCAAGCTTTAGAAAAGCAACAAGGTATCGAGGCATTGGAACGTGCTATTGAGAAAATCAATGAAGTGATTAGTAAATATGGTGGTGTTTGTAATATTACTATGGCACCAAAGGCTGTGACCGCTACTGAAGATGCTGAATTACAAGCTTTATTGGAGAGTAAAGAATTAGATAACAGATCTGATTCTGAAGATGATGAAGATTCTGATGATGAATAATTTCATTGTATATACGTATAGTTATATAAAAAATAAAAAAAAGTATTAAAATAAGGATGCCTCGAAATAGTGGAAAGAGTAATAATTTATTAAACTTTACATAAAAATTTTATATATATCGTAAAAAAGGGCATTTCAAATATTGCTTAGGGATTCAAATGATTAAGCAGCAATGTGTTCCACTAAATCGACGACTCTAGTGGAGTAACCGTATTCGTTATCGTACCAAGAGACCAATTTGACGAATTTTGGTGATAATTGAATACCAGCGGAGGCATCGAAGATGGAAGAGTGTGGGTCAGATAAGAAATCAGATGACACGACAGCGTCTTCAGTGTAACCTAGAACACCCTTCATTGGACCCTCGGCGGCGGCCTTAATAGCGGCTTTAATTTCATCGTAAGTGGCAGCCTTTTCCAATTTGACAGTCAAATCGACCACGGAGACATCGACAGTTGGCACTCTGAAAGCCATACCGGTCAACTTACCGTTCAATTCTGGCAAGACCTTACCGACGGCCTTAGCGGCACCAGTGGAGGATGGGATGATGTTACCGGAAGCGGTTCTACCACCTCTCCAGTCCTTGTGGGATGGACCATCGACAGTCTTTTGAGTGGCGGTCAAAGAGTGGACTGTGGTCATTAAACCTTCATCGATACCGAAGTTGTCGTTAATGACTTTGGCTAATGGAGCCAAACAGTTGGTGGTACAAGAAGCGTTCGACACGATGGTTTGACCGGCGTATTTGTCAGCGTTGACACCCATAACGAACATTGGGGCGGTACCGGATGGAGCAGTAATCACGACTTTCTTGGCACCAGCATCCAAATGTTTTTGACAAGTGTCTAATTCCTTGAAGACACCAGTGGAGTCAATAGCGATATCGACCTTAGAGGCCCCCCAAGGCAAGTTAGCTGGGTCTCTTTCTTGGTACACGGCAATCTTGTGACCGTCGACGATAACGTTCTTGTCATCGTGAGTCACTTCACCGGCGTATCTACCGTGAGTGGAGTCGTACTTGAACATGTAAGCGGCGTAGTCGACGGAGATGAAAGGGTCGTTGATGGCGACCACCTCGATGTTCTTTCTGGATAAAGCGACTCTTAGGACCAATCTACCGATTCTACCGAAACCGTTAATAGCAACTCTGACCATAGTGTTTTTGTTTGTTGTGATGTTTTGTAATGAACTGTGTTCTGGGGGGATGAGGAAGGGAAGAGTAAGGGAAGAGTAATTACATTGAAATATGCCTGGTTTATATATGTTGCAGTTGCAAACTAGCAATACAGGCACACGTATACATCTTGCAAACTAGCACACTTGCACTTGCACATGACACTATTCACGCACCACGTCAGACGTCTCACTTCTGATGGTTTACGTCGCGGGCTTCCACAAACGCAGTCACGTGGCGGGGCGCTCCGAGATTCCATTGTCGCGGGTTACCCTGTGGGGCTCTTTTTCTTGTCTTATTTTCTTGTATTGTATTGTATTTGTACAGTATACACTTGTAGAGAAGTACAGTAGAGAACACAGCAGAACACAACACGGCCCGGACAGCCCGGACAGGACCCGCCCCGGCACCGGCTTCCACTGTAGCGAAATCACGAGACTCGAGAGACACCACCCGGAGTCTGGAGACGTGAGAGGAAGTTGATGGTTCTCTTGACAGTGTACGTGATGGTTTGCACTCCTGATGGTATACATGATCATGATATCCCCAGTCCCATGACAGTAACACCCTCTGGCAAACCCGTCTCATACCCTGTTTCTCTCTCCAGGCGGGTAACTCTCTTGCTGTTACCCGCCTCCCGTCACGTGCCATGACGACTCCACTTCGACTCATTTTCAAAGGGAAAGCCACAGATTGGAAACTGTGTAGTCAATTCACCACACATTTCTCTGAGAGTGTGGAACTGACAAGTATATAAGTGTGTGGTGTGTTCTCTCTTGCTCTTGCCCTTGCTCTTGCCCATTCACGTAACCAACTCATACACACAACTATGCCTGCTCCTCACGGTGGTGTTTTACAAGATTTAGTCGCTAGAGACGCTCACAAATCTGACGCTCTTTTACAAGAATCCGCTCAATTGACCTCTTGGGTCTTGACCGCCAGACAAATCTGTGATTTGGAATTGATCATCAACGGTGGGTTCTCCCCATTGACTGGGTTCTTGAACCAAAAGGACTACTTGAACGTCGTCAACAATTCTCGTTTGGCTGACAACACTTTGTGGACCATCCCAATCACTTTGGATGTCCACGAACAATTCGCTCAATCCATTAAACCGGGCCAAAGAATCACTTTGACTCAAGATGGTGAGATTCCTGTCGCGATCTTGACCGTTGACGACATTTACAAGCCAGACAAGGCCTTGGAAGCTAAGCAAGTGTTCAGAGGTGATCCAGAACATCCAGCTATCGTCTACTTGAACAACACAGCTGGTGACTACTACATCGGTGGTGCTTTAGAGGCTATTCAATTACCTGTTCATTACGATTACCCAGGTTTGAGAAAGACCCCAGCTCAATTGAGATTGGAATTCCAATCTAGAAACTGGGATCGTGTTGTCGCGTTCCAAACTCGTAACCCAATGCACAGAGCCCACAGAGAATTGACCGTCAGAGCCGCTAGAGAAACTAACTCCAAGGTCTTGATCCACCCAGTCGTTGGTCTAACCAAACCAGGTGATATCGATCATCACACTAGAGTTCGTGTCTACCAAGAAATCATCAAGCGTTACCCTAACGGTATTGCCTACTTGTCTTTGTTACCATTGGCTATGAGAATGGCCGGTGACAGAGAAGCCGTGTGGCATGCAATCATTAGAAAAAATTACGGTGCTTCTCATTTCATTGTCGGTAGAGATCATGCTGGTCCAGGTTCTAACTCTCAAGGTGTCGACTTCTACGGTCCATACGATGCTCAAGAATTAGTGGAATCTTACAAGAACGAATTAGAAATTCAAGTCGTACCATTCAGAATGGTCACTTACTTGCCAGATGAAGATCGTTACGCTCCAATTGATGAAATTGACACCTCTAAGACAAGAACTTTAAACATCTCAGGTACTGAATTGAGAAAACGTTTAAGAGTCGGTGGTGAAATTCCAGAATGGTTCTCATACCCTGAAGTCGTCAAGATCTTGAGAGAATCTAACCCACCAAGACCAAAACAAGGTTTCGCCATTGTCTTGGACGAAACTTTACAAGTGGCTCGTAGTCAATTGTCCATTGCTCTATTGTCCACTTTCTTACAATTCGGTGGTAGTAGATTTTACAAGATTTTCGAACACGCTGAAAACAATGCTGATTTCTTACAATTGATCCCAGATTTCATTCAAGCGGGCACTGGGTTGATTGTTCCAAACCAATGGGATCAATCCATTAAGGTACAACATCAAAACATTTACAAATTGGGTACTGCAGCTGACTCTGACATTAAATTAGATGCAGCTGATGACACTATCGGTCACATTGTACAAAAAGTTGTCTTATTCTTGGAAGATAACGGTTACTTAGTCTTTTAAATAATTTTTGATACACTCTCATATATATATAATGAACAAGCAATATTCTAAACAAATTCTAATTCTTTCACATATTCAATAAACCTTTCGGCTTTCAATGCGGCATCGTCATATTTACCGTTCACTGTAACATTCAAAGATAACAAGTATTCGTTAGATGCAGGTTTCGTCTCAGTCTTCTTCTTCGTCGCACTCAACAAGTCAAAGATGTCACCCTCCTCACTGGCCTCATTCAAATTCACAAGATTACAATCAAATGTAAATCTAGCGGCTCTTGGTGCGGGGGTAATCAAATCTTCAAACAATGGGTCGTAAAAATCTGATTGTGTGTTTGCCAATGGTGTCTCGTGAGTGTAATGATAAGCTTCTTCCATGAATGAGTTCAACGATTGGTTTAATTGTTCACTGGTCACTTCAGGTGGAACGGTAAGTACAATATCTTCAGTCAAAACAATAGATTCTAATTTAATATCTTTCTTTTCAGGGGTAGATTCCTTTGCAGTCTCCACAGGTTTAACCTCTTGTAATTTAATATTGGATAAATCTAATTTCTCACTCTTGCTAATGTAATCACTAATCTTTTGCACAGACACTTGTGGGATCTTACCCAGGTGAGCTAACACATCACCTTTCAATAGACGACCATTGTGACCGGAGGGTGTGATCTTAGACAATGCTTCCTCTTTACTGATTCCATTTTCAGCCAAGATTATACTAACAGATGGTAACAATGTTTGTGAGTCATTACCCTTTGCACCTTCCAGCTTTACAGGTTGGGACTCAGATTTAACCTCTTCTTTAGGAGCTTCCTCCTTCTTCACCTCCTTTTGACCAACTTCTGGAATTTTCAATGTCGATAGATCATCTTCAGGTTCGGCAATAAACGCTATAGTAGTCCCCACATCAACATCTTTGGAACCATCCCCCATGACTATCTTAGCCAATTTACCATCATCCAGGGCTTCCACATCAATTTGTGCCTTGTCAGTCTCCACTTCCAACAACACATCCCCACTGGAGAATGAATCACCCACTTTAAACTTCCAATTCACAATACCACCTTTCTCCATAGTAGGGGACATGGCAGGCATTTGGAACGGTTGAGCAGCCAATTTGGTTCTCGATACGTGTAACCTTCTCAAGGCAAATTGTCTTAGTGTGACTAAACTCCTTGTACTACCTTTCAACATCATACCCTGTTGCTTTCGTCTACTTCTCTGGGAAACCTTATCAAATTCTTTATCTAAGTCTATTTTCGGGTCATTATATTTATTTTTTCATTATATATACAAATACACATTATTGTTGAAGCGTTGCTTCCAAAAGGCTCAAGGGAACAATCTTACTGTTGTAATGTTCCCATTGCAAAGTATCAGAATCACAAACGTACTCTAATACATCCCAGGGGAAATTCTTATTTAAAAATTGGTCAAATGACAATTCCGTCCTGTGAGAAACGGACAATTCCGACCACAGAGCTTTGTAACAACCACCTAATGCACACGAATTGGGTGTATCCAATCGATAATTACCTTCTGTGGCACCCAACACTTGAGCAAATTTTTGTACAATGGCATCGTTTTTAGAGGCACCACCAACGAAAAAGGCTCTCTTGGGTCTCTTACCAGTGTATTCAGATAAACGTACATCTTGATCGTAATCAAATGAGACAGTTTGTGTAGCACCCCCCGTGCTTGGTACTGTGGAACTTAACAATGGTGAAATACGAACACGACAACTCAACGCCTGGGATTCAACAATATTCTTAGCATCATGTCTAAGATCAGCAAACTCAGGGACAAATTGTTTGATCTCACCATTACCCTTATCAAATTTAACTCTTTGACAAGTGGCATTGACACTGGGGACAATTTCACCAAGTGGGAAATAAATACCCAATTCATCAGACGTGTCTAACGTTTCGTCCATTACAGCATTGTTAAATGAACTCCAATCTCCACTATCACTGATTTGATCTCTTATTTTCTCCCTGGCAAGAGATCCATTACAATAACATATCATCCCCATATAATGATTGGCAATTGTTGGGTGAATGAAAAGATGATAATTGGGTGATGGATGATATTGATTTGTCACCAACAGTATAGTAGTACTTGTACCCAAAGATATTAATACGTCATTATTTTGTAATGGTAAAGAACAAATGGTGGCCAAATTATCCCCCGTCAAGGGGAAGATGGAACATTGTTTATTGAAATTATATTTATCCACAAAATATTGAGCAATTCCTCCCATACTAGTTGGTTTATCACATTTAATGGGTTCCCCATTCAATTTATCCAAAATCTTCTTGCTACCACTTGACGATTGACCATCAATAATATTCAAAAGTTTATCGTCAAATTTCTTGTTCATAATATCATAAAGATTCATACCACATGCATCTGCTTCCTCCATGGGTACTAATTTACCACATAATAAACTTGTTAAAAAATTGGAAACAAGTGCAATAGTACCTGTCTTATCATATATGTCTGGTTCTTGTTCTGCAACTTTCAATATTTGAGGACCAGTGAATCTAAAATGTGCTCTTGAACCAGTTAAATCAGCCATTGCCTCAGGTCCACCTACAATTTTTTCCATCTCTTCACATTGTTTCCCCGTACTGTGATCTTGCCAATTTGGTGCTGTACTCCTTGCCAATGCATTTGGTATCAATTGTTCAACTAGGGACCCCTTACGAGAATCTAATTGTGACAACAATTCATCAGCTTTATTTGACCAGAAAACAGATCCATGTTGTTGGCATGACCCTGAAATTGCTGAAACTTGCGAAAGAGGGAACTTTGATTCTTGAAACTTTTGGAAAATCAAATCCAAGGCTTCCACCCACATGGCTACTGGACAACTAACCACATTATCCTTCATGTAAACACCTTTATCCGTCTTGTAATGTGGTAAATCTTTGTCAAATTCCACTATAGCAGAATGAATTATATGAAGGTCTTGATTGATAGCTAGACATTTCAATTGTTGTGTGGAAAGATCAAAACCTAAATAGTAAGTATCAGTTGTCTTGAAACTCATTTTGAATGACTTCTTACAACTCTATTTAGATGTTTCTTGTAGATCCCTTGAAAATCTAACTCACAGATCTAAATTTTTGTTACATAATAATATTTTAACAGAAGGGCTGATCGAATTTAATAAATATAAATGAACTGAATAAAGAATTGCTAAACTTAGAAAGGAAGTATATAATGGTACAAAATAGTACATAGTATCTTTTTCCAATGATGATACATAAAGATAGTCTCACACATGTACTAGACGTAACGTAATCACGTATAGTCTAATCAGGGACATTTGTAAGATAATAGTAAAAATGGCGACTAAGTTCTTCATTGACATAAAACCTTTCGTGCACTATGTATCACCTGTTTGCACGAAAGATTGGTCATTCCAATTGGAACCATTCATGCCTTAATCATCCAGATACATCATGATTCAAATTTGACAGGTCATTCAGATCCGTACAGAACTTACCAGAATATGATTCATGGTTATTATTGGACAAACATGAACCTAACGATCCAAAAGTACACATGTACCGATGCAAAACTTCAAAACATGCAAGACTGGTTCCAGCATTCCATTCACTAAATTTTCCTATCCAGCAATGGTCCTTCATTAGCTTTGACTTTATCAATCGATCTGTTACAACTAGACTTTTATCCAAATTGCAATCGAAATGAATGTTCACGGAGGATCATGGTGGTTTGGGACCTTTAGTGAGTGGAATAGAACAGTAGGAACACTCTTTATATACTTCGAATTTTAACATTCATGACAGGTAAATCTGTACTTGTGTAGTGTTAGGATCATGTATGGCCAATAATAATCGTGAATTATATCCTAATATGTTCAACAGGTTTGAACAACCATCAATCTTATTTCATATTATGTGAAATGAGCTTCCAAACTTTTTGTTTATATTTATTTAACGATTATTTTCTTTTAAAATCTTTTCAACAATTGAAAACTTTTAATTATCAAAATATAAAATAAACATAAAACCTAAAAAATTTATCATTACTTTTTATATATAGCTATATTCATAATTATTATTATTATTGCTCATATGTGGCAATATCTATAATTTTACACCCTTACCAATAGATGAGAACAAAGTTTTTGGTTTCAATTTGTGTGATAACACTTTCTTTGTCAAATGAGTAACGTTTTGATTAACACTAGCCACAGTATTACTCACTGTGTGCCTTCTACTCACATCATCTGCATTGGCATATGCCTCCTTCACGTGTCTATTTTGTTTATATTCTTCTGATAGGAATTCCTCAGTGTTAGATACTGATTTTAAAGAGTATCCAATCCATGTTTGAATTCCAGAATCAAATTCTTCTAATTCTTTCTTGTAAGCATTCAATTGTTCTAATTTGGATTTGTTTGATGTATTAGCAGTAATCACTTTACATACATTAACCTCTCGCATTTTATTCTTACCATTTACTTTAGCAATTGCTTCTGAATCTGGTTCTGTTACCATGGGCGAATCAATGGCATTTGAGACCAAACTGTGTGAAGATGATGGAATTGGAGGTAGTGCATTGCTGTTATCTGTCGTCGTTACATCATTGGGTAAAGGTGGTAAATTTTGATTTTGTGCTATGAGACCTGGAACGTTATATATTGTACTATTATCATAAAGTGTCTTTGTATCTCTAATAGTTTCTAAATCATCAGTATTACCTTCTGATGGAAATACGTTCCATTCACTTTCCATTTCAGAATATGTAGAGACCACTCTTGGTTTCATACTTGAAGGTGTTAAATCAACTAATTTACCATTTTCATCATAGACAAACCCAGGTGGAGCTGCTGCTTTGTTTGCTGTCTCTTGAACAAACCCAGATCTTAGAGAATCCGTATCCGGTTTCCATTTACCTAAATTCACTGATTGTCTTGATTTCAATTTATCCTCTTCATCAACATCACCAATAATTTCATCGTCATCAGTATTAGTATCACTTTGTTTGTGAGCATCGTTTATTAGATCAGACGTTTGATCCTCTGTCGGTTTGTCAAGTTCTGTGTCCGTTCTCTCTTCCTCCAGATTACTGCTTATGGTGTCATCAATTTGTTCCTCATTACTTGCTATAGATTTAGCAATGAAATCGTCATCTGATGATAAAGTTCCATCTGTTTCATTTGTTGGCTTTTCTGTTTCAATATCAGTGTTATCATCATCGTCGTCAGTCATGTTGTTAAAATAACCACTCTTGGACACTTTTATTAATGAATCATCATCACTTTCTGATATTTGATCATCATCTTCAATATGACCAAATGATTGATCAGTATTATCGACTTCTTCTTTCGTAGTATCTTGATCAAGATCAGTTTTATTATTATCCTCGACGAGATCATCATCCTCACTATGATTAAAAATATCGTTATCGTCGTCATCACTTGATTCAATTATGGAGTCTCTTACAAGTTTTTTAGTAAACTTGAAATCTTCCTCTTCACTGACTTGATCATCACTATCATTATTTTGTTCTTCAATATTTTCATCTTCTGGTATACTATCAATATGTTCATCAGTATGCTCATTTATTTCTTCATCATCTTGCTTATTATTTTCTTCACTGATATGTTCGCCTTCTTCATACCCAATGGAATTTGTATAAGATAAGGCATCAAATCCATCATCATCTGAAGTATTCATATTACTATATTCTACACTCTGTGTCTCTTGCTGTGGTACATCTGGAACAGTCTCAGAGTTCTTCTCAAGGTGTGAATGCTCTTCATTATCAGATAAATCATCGTTTAGATCACTGGCATCAATTTCCACTGGTTCGTTTTCCTCTTCATCAGAATCTACAAAATAACCTGTTTTAGATACTTTAAGACTTGCATCATCGTCACCATCATCCTTTTCCTCCTCCTCCTCCTCATTATCATCAATTGGTTCTGTATTCACTTGTGCTAAACTTGACGTTGTCTTTGCAGTGGGTTGTACAGGACTCTGTGAAGCTCTTGCAGATGTGAATGCATCATAGTCAGTCATTGAATTATTATTACTCGAGTAATTATCGTTAGCAAACTTTTCCACAGATGGTAACACTGGGGTCATCTCTTTAGAGATTTGTTGCATTAAAGTGTCTAAATCTTCATTAATACCTCTTGTCGGTGATGCTCTTTTCATATTGAATGAATTCTTCGAGTTATTGATTATAGGAGTTAACATAACGGGACTTCTTGCCACCGGTTCTTCAATGATTTCCTCCTCCTGTGGTGGTTGTAGTTCAGGTTCATCATTGTCATAGTTTAATTTAGGTAAAGTGGGTAATGAGTGATGCTGTTCATTTTGCTCGTTATGATCACTTCCCTCTTCATCAATGGAACTAGCACTATCCCATTCTGCACCATCATAAGTGGCCTGTGATGCACTAGCCCATCTGTACGACTTCTTCCTCTCTACAGGTTCAGTCATGGTTTGGTATATCTATTAATAATTGGATTGACTGTCAAAAGATGATTTGTGATATATTTAGTATTTTTTTCAATGATCAAAAAATAAATATAATAATTTATGCTTTAACGATTGTATTAAAAGAATATAGAAACCTACACATATATATAATTATAAACGATCATGTTGAAACACCATGTGCTTCTAAAACTTGTCTAGCGGCAGCTTGTGCATTTTTCATTGCCTTCTTACCACAAATCTTCAAGATCAATGGTGATAAAGCTGTATTAATGGCAATCCAAGCGATTAAGATACCGTAATTCCTCCCCATGTGACTTCTGGACAAGTTCAAGAAGATCACTTTAAACAAATCCACTGCATTATGTAGGGGCATCATGTACCCATACCTGTAAAAGGCGTTATCTAAAACCATGGGATAAAATGATGGAGAAATGTTAACAATAATCCATGTCAATAACCAAGCTGGTAATGCCGGTGGACAAAACACAGCAATTAACCCAATAATATTTTCATTAGCACCCCCGACAGATGCCATCACCAACATTGTGGTAAACCAATACACTACAAACCCACCTCTTCCGAAAGCCCGTGTGAAATCGACTTGAAACATTGCCGTCACTGTACAAAAGAATAATGATAGGAAGAAGTAAGTACACCATGACATCATGAGACGGTACAATAAGATATGTTTTGGTTTCAACACTTTAGACATCTCTATATGTAATGGAGCAAACAATGAGAATTGGAATACAGTTAAGATCAGACAATAAATTAACCCGACTTGTAATGGTCCTAGCAATATACGATCATAAAATGGTCTGTAATCGATTAACTTGAATGCTAATGAACCCATACTAGCCCAATTATCTGCATTTAATTGGTTATTGTTATTCGTGGTAATATTTCTTATCAGAGATGGTAAATATGAACGAACGTAATAAGCTTGAAATTTATCTTGCAATGATTCCACTGTAGGTAACATATAAGATCTCAGATTACTTGGATCTCTACCAGTTTCAAAAATCAAATTTAAAAACTCTGTGGAATTGAAGGGTTCCGCATTGTCCTTAGTCAAGGATTCATACAATGCATTAGTAATATTTGGTTTTGAATGGAATCCAAACCAATATTTCTCATCATAAATCAATTTATTCAATCTCTTTGAGATGTCCGATTCGTTGGCCACTTTAAATTCTTGCATGAAATGTGACGTATTATAAACTTTCCAACTAGCCGGATTGGCATCCATTAACGATGGCAACACTTGAGTTAGAGGCAACACGGAAGCAGGTGCCGCTAGATCATCTTCAATGACAGCGATCACAGTGATCTTATGATAGTAAGACCATGTCTTATAAGTGGCCCCCCAATAAACAGAAATTAGGGTCAATACGAATGCACCCATAAGTAAATTCATAGTGACAAACTTCGTAAACACTTTCTTACGATAATTGATCAACCGTGGCGAGAACAGACTAGTCTGTATTCTCTCCAATGGCGTCCCCGTAGCAGTAGCATCTCCATTACCTGCAGCGACTCCGGCGGGCTCATCGGTCCCCTCACCGCTGGGTCTGAAACTCTCCACGCTCTGGTTGCCCGAACCCTTTTCAAACGTACTTGTATCCTGTGCGTTCATCATCTGATTGCCCTTCCTGATGCTCTCCCTGGACACAGACCACACGCACACTATCAAGTCCCTGAATATCTTGTCTTATATAACAATAGTCTAATCTGATTAATAAGGCTCCGCGGAGGAAAAAGATCTCTGTTTACGTCCGCGGACCAAAATATTTGATTGGTTACACTATTTGTATAGTGGTTGCACTGTGTTGTTGTGATGTGTCAGTTCCACGGACACTGTAGTATGTATATGCTATGTAATCACTGCTTAGTAACCACTACAAGGCGTATAGTGATTGGTTACAGCGTGTCACGTGCCGCCTTATTGACAGGTAAATTCTTTTCAAGATTCGAGAAAAGAAAAAGAAATTAAGTTACTGAGATCTTGACAGTGAGGAAGCACAGTAACAGCACTGTAATGAGTATTTCAGGTGTCCAGGAGGCGTTGCAAGCGAGATTGATCGGTACCCCACAGGTGTGTTCTGGCGTGGAACAGCTGGATAATGTGTTGGAATTGCAATTCAGGGTGTACAGACACGTACCACTACCGGCGAACGTTGCCTCGGTCTTGCTGGCAGAGTGCAAACGTGTACAATTGGCATTGGACCATTCTATAGTGTTGGCCACAGACCCAGGTACTCACGGTCTGGTGAGTAGGATTGTGACTAATTTGCAAGGGGTTATATTATCACAATTGAATAAACCCAGTGAGGCATTAGTAGCTTTACAAAGAGCTAAGCAAATTGAAATGGGGGATGCCAATCAGTTCCCCCTGTTGCAATTGGAAAACATGTATTACACTGCATTGTGTTCTAATGATTTGCAAGGGTTGGATTCACTATGTGATGTGATCCAAGGTATCCCCAACCAATCACAAGGTTATTTACACACATATTTGAAATTGATAGCGGGTCAATTGAAACATTTAACTAGACCACAATTTATAGAGAAGTTCCAAGGGGAAACACCTTTGGTGTGGTACTTGTATATCTTGTCCAAAGAGGGGCAACAACAAGAAGATGAGAGCGAAGTGGAAAAACAGTTATTGAAATACGGTAAGAGACTGTTACAAGAAGCAAAATTCCCTCGAGCTGAACAAGATAATGATACACAATTGGAACAATTCAATTTACTGTTACAATACTATTTACAAACAAAGAGTGGTAAACCAAGTGAAGATTGGAAACAATTTATTATTGAATCCATGGGGAAAACTTTCCAAAGTAATACCGTAATGAAAACGGCAATGGTGTTCTTCACACTCGTGGGGGACACAAGAGAAGCTATATTAAATTTTTCTCGATTTAATAATTACACTGAAAAGGAATTTGAATTGAATGGGAATGTTTACACTGATTTGGTCTCATTGATTGATGCTTACACTTTTGTATTACAACATACTCATGAAGAAGACTCCATTAGAAACGTGTACCAATACGAGAAAACCTTACAACAATTGGGTGGCCATTTATTAACTTTCTACAAGAAATATGATTTCCCTCGAATTGAACATAACAAAGATGCATTAAACTATTTGTCTCAAGGTACAAAAGTAACATTACCTGAGAATGTCTCCAAGATAATATTAAATGCATGGTTAGTGTTATACAAGGCACGTTGTAACAATTTACAATTCTTACAATCCAATTCTTTGGCGTCATACTTGTGTAATGCTATGTCTGTCAGCGGTAATCAAGTGCCCATACATTTACAATTCCAATACGCTTATACTTTGGCACAACAGAGACAAATTGATAATTGCATTGAATTCTTAGAGAATACTATATTGGAGACTCATCCAACTTGTTATAAAGCTTGGCATCTATTGGCATTATGCAGATCCATACAGGAGAATAAACAAGATTCGTATAAGATTGTTTGTTCTGTACTGGAAGCAATGATTACAGATGAGAAATTATCGAAAGAGGATAATTGGCAATTAATTAATTTGAAAATGACTCAAGTTTATTTAATTGATGAAATTTTTGGTACAAGAGACGCATTGGAAATATTACCTGATTTGTTCGAAATGTATCATGATCATTATGATGAAGTGGATGATAACACGGCAAAGGATGGTGTTACCAAGAAAGAATATTTGTTACAATCTATTTGGTTACTGACAGCTGAATTATATATGAAATTATATGAAGAAGAACAAACGATAATAACACAAATTGAAGTAAACGATAATGATGATGAAGAAGAAGGTATTGAAAACCCACAAGAATTACTACGAGAAGCTAAAGAAGCTATAAAAGAGGCACAAAATATCAATACAGGATTTAGAAATATTAATTGTGATATAATGAAAGGTTATTTACAATTATTACAAAATAATGGATTACAAGCAATGAAGAATTTTGATAATGCACTTTATTATGATGATATGAATGTGGATGCCGTTGTTGGGTTTGCTGAATTAGTTTTCCCTGATACACCTGATACCACAGAGAAATTTTTATCTCTTATCGTTAAGGACCAAGAGGAGAAACCTGAGGCCACAATTTATGCTAATGAAACTGATAAATCTGCCGCATGTGCTCGTTTGAAATTGTTATTGGAATGTTCTATCATCAAATCCATTGACGCATATTACTCTGCTGAAGTGTGGTGGTATTTATCTTTAATTTATGAAAAATATCAAGATAAAGAATATAAAGATGCACTATTGACTTGTATTAGAAATAAAGAGACCACACCAATACGTCCATTCAAATTTTGTAAATATTAATTAATTATTTATATATATATGCCTATACATCTACATCAAACTTGGTCCACCTTTCTTTAATCTTTTCATGAGTAATTTAACTGTCAATCTCATAACAAATGGTAATAAAATTGTATTCATGACGATCCACCCCACTAGGATACCATAATTTCTCCCCATTTTCCAAGTGGAAACATCCATAAAGATCACTCTGTAAATATCCACTATTTGATGCAAGGGCATCATATAACCAAATCTGTATACATGATTGTTTAAAGTAAAAGGGAAATAAGTGGTAGCCAAATTCATAATGACAAATGTCAATACCCAAAACCCAATATAATGTGGTCCTAGGGCAAAAATTAAACTCATGGCATTTTCATTGGCACCAGCACAAGCCCACATGAACAAATATGTACTCATCCAAAAAACCATGAACCCACGTTTACCAAATGCCTTAGTGAAATCCACTTGATACATGGCTGTCACTGTACAAAAGAATAAAGATGCGAAAAAATGGGTTACCATCGTGATAATAAATCTATAGACTACTTTATTTCTTTGTTCTAACATGGGAGAAACTTGTGCATGTAATGGTGAATAAATTAAAAATTGGAACACTGTTAACACTAGGGCATACACACAACCAATTTGTGTTACTGTCAGTAGGAAACGATCATAGAAGGGTTTATAATCAAGATATTCAAAAGACATATTACCTGAAGATGCTAAATTGGCCACATTCAATTCGGAAGTTGGAATGTTTTGCACAAATGATGGTAAATATTGTAAAGAGTAAAAATCTCTGAATGCTGTCTCTATGGCTTGTACAATGGGTAACATTATTGTCTTCACATGTTGACCATCACGAGCACTTTCAAAAACCACTTGGAACATGTCAGTAGAGTTAAACGGCGTGGAACCTGGGACGGTCAATGCATTGTATAAAGTTTGAGTACAATTAGGTTTAACGTTTAATGCCACCCAATATATTTCTTTATAAATTTCATCCACGACTTTATCATTTATTTCCGATGTGGTGTTTAAATTATGTCTTGCATTGAATGTAGAAGTGTTATAAATACTAAAATCACCAGGTATTTGTTCAATAATTTTGGGGAAAACCGAAGTCATTGGTACCACTCCGTTTAAAGCACTTACATCATCATCTTGAACCACTACCAAGATCTTGACACGATCCATGTATTTGGCTGTGTTGTAAGTGGCACCGTAAAAGAATACAAACACTGTAAACATAAACAGACAAAGAATCAAATTAATCTTTATAAAATGGTAGTAAACTTTCTTACGGGCATCCTTCATATTTGGTGACCAAAATCTAGTGGGCGATTTTTGTAAAGGTGGTAAAGCTTCTAAATCTTTCTCTTCATTGGGAGGCATAGGTGCAAACTCCTTGTCACTGGAGGCAGTGTCACTACCTTTCCCCTCTCCATAGTCCTCCTCTTCCCCATCCTGTTCTGGGATATCGGCCATCGACACGACTCTGACCAGGACTTGTGCGTCATCACGTAGGATATAGTTGTCACCTTCTTCAAATCCACCGTTAATATCGTTTGTCATTATTATTCGTTGTCAATTTAATTCCCTTCCACAAAAGTGAAGAGAAACTGACAACAAACTTCACACCTCATCGCTGCTTTTATACTCCAGGTCCCCATTTCCAGGCGTAGAGACATTACTGTCGCAGACAGATACAAAAACGGCCAAATTTCGTTGTTCTTAGCGAGATTTTTCCGCTCGAGAAAAAATTGCATCTAGAAGATCTCGACAAGAATGATACCAACAGTGTATTCTAAGTGTCGGAAGTAAACGTTAAAACCGGTCCAACGGGGGTCCCGCACGGTTATTAATTGTGGCTTACCCACATTGGTCGAGGGGATGACCTCCGAGGGTGTGACCGTTCTGTCAGATCATTTAATGGCACTATATATGACAGCGTAACGTAGAGTTGTTCCTTATGACCACACTAAAACAACGGGGGAAAAATCTTGCCACTAATTAAGTAATACCAATCTAATATATGGGGCTTTGAGGGGCGGTGATCATCCACTGTAGGTTCTAGCCATACATCACGTGACTCATTTTATTATAGTAACAAAACAACTAAAACTGTATAAACTTGTAAAGGAAGTTCTTCTCTTATTGAGCAATAAACATAAAAGTACTAACGTTATGAGTGCCGTCTCTAAGGATTCCGAGTTACACTTGGAGGATAACTTACTTCGAGAGAGGAAACCAGAGGAGGAGACTACCCCCATGGAACCAATTGACGATAAAGATGAAGTGGTCAAGAAGTTACGCGTGAACAGATCAAAGAAGATCACTTGGTGGTTGCTGGATGTTGTGGGACCTCTGTCATTGACAATATTGTCCTTTTATGTGCGAATGCTGGGGATAGATAAAAATAAATCTGTCGTTTGGGATGAAGCTCATTTTGGTAAATTTGGTTCTTATTACATTAAACATGAGTTTTATCATGATGTACATCCACCCTTGGGTAAAATGTTAATTGCCCTGAGTGAATGGTTAGCTGGGTTTGATGGTAATTTTGAATTCGAATCTTCTTCTAGATACCCAGAGGGCGTCAATTTCAAATTTATGAGACAATTTAATGCTGTGTTTGGTGCACTTTGTGTGCCCACAATGTTCTTTACAGCTAAATGGATGGGATTTAATTACTGGACCATATATTTGGTTACTCTAATGGTCACTTTAGAACATTCATTTATTGTTTTATCTAAATTTATCTTATTAGATTCCATGTTATTATTCTTCACCGCTACTACATTTGCCTGTATGTGTAAGCTGTACAGTCTACGTAAGAAACAGTTGACTCGTCAATGGTCCTATTGGATGTTATTGACAGGTTTATCCATCGGTTGTGTATGTTCAGTGAAATGGGTTGGGCTATTCATTACCGCTGTGGTTGGTTTATACACTGTAATGGATCTTTTCCAATTGTATTGTGATAAATCGTTGTCCAGAGCCAAATACTATAAACATTGGTGTATCAGAATTCTGAACTTGATATTGATCCCATTTTTAATATATTTGTTTTGTTTTAAAATCCATTTTGCCCTATTGTACAAATCTGGTACTGGTGATGCCTCTACAAACACTTTATTCCAAATTAATTTAGAAGGATCAAAAATTATCAATAGTCCTCGTGATGTCATGTTCGGATCCGAGTTAACAATAAGATCTCATGGATTATCCCCTAACCTATTACATTCCCATTCACAAAATTACCCAGATGGTTCGCGTCAACGTCAAGTGACTGGGTATGGTCATTCTGATGACAACAATAACTGGATAATTAAATTCCCAAGGGATTCCCAATTACAATTCGACGATAATGGGAAAACTGTCAATGGTGAATTGAAACCAGTGGTAGATGGATCTGTGGTTAGATTGGTCCATAAGAATACTGGTTGTAATTTACATTCTCACGAAATACCATCGCATGTCTCTCGTGGTAACTTTGAAGTTTCTGGTTATGGTAATGAAATAGTTGGTGATTCCAAGGATGATTGGATTGTTGAAATTGTTGATTATTTAGAATCTTCCAATCCAGATTTCCGTAAAGAGAATTCTAACAAATTACATCCTGTGTCTACTTTTTTCAGATTAAGACACAGAGATTTAGGTTGTTATTTAACTTCTACTGGTATGTCATATCCAACGTGGGGGTTCAGTCAAGCTGAAATCGTTTGTAAGAAATCATGGACCGATAGAGATAAATCTACTTGGTGGAATGTGGAGGAACATTGGAATGATCAATTAACTGTAGAAGAGGATTACACTCCACCAAAATCTAAATTCTGGACAGATTTTGTTCTTATTAATTTTGCTATGGCTTCATCTAATAATGCTTTAGTACCTGACCCAGATAAATTTGACAATTTAGCATCTTCTGCTTGGGAATGGCCCACTTTACATACTGGGTTAAGAATGGCATCTTGGTCTTTCCGTGAAGTGAAATATTATATGATGGGTTCACCTTTCAATACTTGGATCTCCACTTTATCTATCCTATTATTACCATTTGTCTTCCTAACATTGGCTTATAAATGGAGAAGACAAATAATTTCAATCAATGAAGATCTATGTTGGCAGTTATTGTTACAAGGTGTATTCCCATTAGTGGCTTGGGCTGCTCATTATATACCATTTGCTGTCATGGGGAGAGTCACATATGTGCATCACTATGTACCTGCTCTTTACTTTGCCATCTTAGTGTTTGGGTTCTTCACAGAATATTACGTGGGACATTCTCGTGCTTATATTAAATTGCCAATTTACTTGTCATTATTTGCCGGATGTATCTACATTTATATACACTTTGCCCCAATCTGTCAAGGTATGCAAAGTAACTCAAACCAATATTCCTATTTAGAATGGTTGCCCTCATGGCATATTGTATAGATTTTATTATTACTACGATTTTAATGATTGTTTTGACATTTTTTATTTGTTCCTACATAAATATATATCTAACATTGAATAGAGTAGATACGAGTACTGTTATCACTACTAGAAGAAGCCAAGAAATGCTGATTTTCGTTCCCATCAGTAGTGTTTGACCATCTTAATCTGGTAACTTTCCCAGCTGGTGTTATAGCATCGTCTAATTTTTCCATTTCAACAAAACCATCAGTGGTATTATGGGTATAAGTGATGATGGTACCATCCTCTAAACCTATAGCAAGTAATAATTTACCATCCACTAATTTATCAAATACACTCAATGCAGTTACGGGTTTTGTATGTTTAATTGAACTTTCCATTTTATATTCACCAGCTTCATTATCAAGTTTCCAAAGCTTAATGGTTCTATCTCTAGAGGCAGTGACAAACGCATTACCATATTCCAATGGAGCCCAGTCACCGTCCCAGATAATCCTCGAGTGTGGTTTTTGATGACTGTATTTTAATGTGAATGTGTTATCTTCAAAATTTCTTTCCCAAATACTCCATTTTCTATCTCTACAAACACTCAACAAGTATTTATTATCCTTAGAGAATCTTAATCTTGTGATAGTCAATTCATGGAATGCTAACGCTGGCTTTAATTCTAACCAAGTGTCAGTGTTAAATATTCTGATCACTGCATGTTGAGGTGTGTTAGATCTACATGCTGATGCAACAAATTTCCCATCTGGTGAAATATCCAAACAAGTAATCTCATAACCATGGCCATACAGTTTTTCAATTTCTGGCCATAATAAATGTCTTTGTAATGTATCCTCCATTGGTGGAGTTTGTAAGGATGATACTATATCATATGATATGTTTTTGTTATTATCATCTTCATCATTGTCTTCGTCATCACTGATATCCTCAGTGGCCTTATTCGATAGACCTAACACAGGAACAGTGGCATATTCTGGCATTTCATTATTAGAAGAGATATTGATATCAACGAATTTTTTCAAGATCGCCGATACACCCTTTGGTTCATCGAAGGATCTTAAAATCTTTTCATCACCACCACTGACAAATCTGGTATTACTTAAAGCTTCAACACAAATCATATCGTAACCATGAATCTGTGGTCTGGAAAATTCGTGCCATGTACGTACTTGTCTCTTGGATCCGTCTGAATTGTAATGCCATGGAGCATACAGTCTAGTAGTTTGATCCAATGATGTGGACAATAGATATTTACCATCTGGAGACCAACATATATCTGTCGTTTCTCTGGTTGGACCAGAAATACCTAATCTGGCCTCGGTTGTTAAATTATCCTTTGTTGACCAAACTCTCCAGGCACCTGTTCTACCATTAGTTAAAATGTAATCCACGTCTCCCTTAGTAAACCAAAGACATGACCAGAACCCACCCGATGAACCTGTTGCGGTGGAAGCACCCTTTGAGGACAATTCACCTAGTCTTAAACTACAAATCCAAATACCGGATGCCTCATCTGGTTCCCAAATCATCAAGGAAGTGTCAGCTGTGGAGGCTAATAATTGCAAACGTGATTCGTGCCATTGTAGAGAAGAGATCCAATCATCATGACCCATAATTAAAGCGTCAAAATTGATGCAAACTTCAAGATCTGTCCCAACATGGAAGTTATATTGTTTATTGTTTAATAATGTTAATTTAGTGTCATCATCATCTTCTCTTTCGATTAAGTCGTTGATTCTTATTCTCCAAAGTCTAATGTAACGATCTTGAGACCCTGTACATAAAAGGAAATCACCTGGTGTTTCTTGATGACGGAATGCTAGAGATTTAACCCAATCTTCATGACCTTCTAATTTGGCTGCTAATTTACAATCTTCGAGCACAGCTGTTTTGCTGTTGAAAATGAATGAGAAGACAAAAACGTGAACGTTAGTACCACCAATAGCCAGTAAATACTTATCATCAATCACATTAGTTAAAGTCAAGGATAATGGTAAGACACCTCTTTCTACTTCAAATTCGTGGCCTAATTTAAATTCACTACCGTTTTCCTCTTGTGTCCAAATAGAGACTAACCCACTTGCACAACCAACAGCAATAAGTTGCGGTAGCACTGCCAATGCAACAATTGTATGTTTATAATGTTCAATGGTCTGCACACATTCTAGCATGAATCCGTCATTGTCAATAAATTTCCAAATCTTTACACGGAAATCCTCTGAAGTGGAAACTAAATAATCTGTGCCTTTAATGAATTTGACACATGTTACTTCTGCTTCATGTCCCTTCAATGTGGCCAAGATACCCTTATAATCATTGTCTAATGGATTCCATAATGCAATCGTGTTTCCGGCACCGAAAGCTACCAAATTTCTTTCAATGGTAAAATCACTTACCTGATTCTGTTGATTGGCACCTATAAAGATAGCTTCAGTTGCAATACGTGACATGTCGTAGAGTTCTATAAATGCTTTCAGTTTCTACTGACCTTCTCATTTGAGATGGCCTTTCACTAACTAAAATTTTTTTCAATATTGGCAAAAGCTGGGTAATATCGAATTTGAAAAATAATAGAGATTTATCAAGAAGTTGATTTAATACCGGTCATCGCATGACAGGACAAGTTAATTAAAAGAATAATAAGCTTTAATAAAGTGAGGTTAAAAGTATTAAAATTAGTTTTATTGAGGAATATTTAAATGTTTATAGAATTATATTAAGTGGAATGCGATACCAGCTCGCGATTTATCCGGGCATCAAAGATTTTGTTACTTTGAGCTTTTATAGCAGAACATGCAGATGTACCAGACATCTGCTGAAATAGCTAGATTCAGTTTAGGCAGTTGGGGTGGCAGTTGGTTGCACTGAAGAAACCACTGCAGTTCTTTCACCCATGACTGGCATCAATAGAGTGGTGTTGTCAGTAACTGAAGATGTGGCCTTCACGGATGATGGAATTGGAGTTCTAGCATACATGATTGGCATGATTAAAGTAGCTTTGACTTCAGCTGAAACTGGATCAATTGATGTTGGCAATGGAGCAGCTAATATAGTGTTGACGAAAGTCAAAAGGAAGATGATTTTGAAAATGACTGGGAATTGCATTGTATTTTATTTTGGTAAGTTGTAGTGTTGTGTTTTTGAGTGATATTATAGAGAATATAAAGAGACTTATGGGAAGACATTTCCAAGATCATCTACTTCGTTACCACTTATATATTCAAAATTAAACACTGCCATGTGGTAATAAGTGTAAAGCTGCGCAATAAGTGAGATGTGTGCATTTTACAAACATTGGCGGGCATAATTAAGTCTGGCCGGCCTGGAAAAATTTGTACCTTACTAAAAGAACTCAACAGTTCCAATTAATTAATTGGGTTCTATTGTCTTCTGCAAAGTTTAAAAATTTTCTGTAGACTGTTAGTGTTAACATATCCTGCGCAGTTTCTCTAGGGAGGCTTTGGTTCCTCTGTGTGATCGGGTTTTATTAAAACCTTAATCACAATAATCGGATATAACTCGATGAAAATTTTTTCCTGATAATCTTACAGTGAAACACGCGTAGCTAACCGGAAGATGATAATCAATTTTCAAATATTCACCTGAAAACTTCGCGTGCATAAACAATATCCCCACTTTTTCAACAATAGAACCATTTTTTATGGATGACCTGGTAACTTTCTTCATTGTTTACGAGCTCGCCAAGAAACTGAGGCTATTTATGGTGTGAGTTTTTTTACTAGGTCGCTCACTATACCCGATTATTTTTGCATTTTCGCACCTCGAGCCCACACACACACATATATGCCGCATATTAGTAATTCTCTGAGTGTTCTGATAATAGGGGCCAGACCCTAGCGAAATTATAAACTTTAAATCTTTATTTGATTTTTTCTATGATGTAGCTTGATGTCACTATATGGTTTAATGGAAGAACAAAGGATAATAGTGTAGTACCAAGATATATCCGTATACTTTATTTCTTGTCTTGGCATGCTGTGTTATTTCATATTCGAGATTTCAATTATCGCCAATGCAACCTGACCACATCAGTGGATAAATATGAAGTTTTCATTTACCCGACTATTCTTTAGCGAATTAATCAAATTAACCTCTTTGTTACATCTAGAATGTTGAAAATAATTGACCATGAAGATGCGTATTATTGAATATTAAAAAATGTATACAGAATTATATATTAGATTAAATGAAATATTTCTTTCAGTGTATATGAGAACACCAGGATGTTTGGATCATATCTTCTTCTTATTATTGACGGAAGATGTGGTCATCACAGAGGCTAGAATCGGTGTTCTACCGTACATAATTGGCATGGTTAGACTTGATTCCACTTCAGTTGAAACAGAGGAAGTTGTAATGGGTAATGAAGCGGCAAAATTAAGCTTAATCAAAGTCAAAAGGAAGACGATGTTCAAAATAGTTTGGAATTGCATTGTAGTTTTTTATAGGTTTATAAAGAGATCCAAAGTATTGATCAATTTAGTTGCCAGTTATATACCTATAGGAACACTTTTCACAAGACAAAAAAGGGTTAAGTATATAAAATAGGGTACTTAAGAGCTATACGAATATGAGATAACTAGTGACGAATATTATTATTGATGCCCGAACCTCCGTGTATATGGAACCCTTACTAAACGGACCCAATGATAGACGGTATCTCCTATTGTTTACCGGAAGAACTTAATACCCGCTTTTAAGCGACGGAAGAACCTAATACCCGTTTTTGAGCGACGGAAGAACTTAATACCCGCCTTTGAGCGTCGAGATTTGGCGTTTGATTTCCTTCGTCTCGAAACTTTCTCAGAGTATCATCGGTTTTAATGAAAAACCTTAATTTTTTTAATCCGAGTTTTTTTTAAACTTTTGTTTCCAGTAAAATTAAGGAGGAAAACAACGGTAACTGAAAGAAGGCTTGTTTGTGAGAAAAAAACACTCACAATAGCAAGGCACATTTTTGTGATTTCTGCTTGGTAAGTTTATCCATTCCGAGAGTTTTGCCAAGATCGCTAAAAGGGGTCCAGCCTCAAGATTACAAATGAGATCATTAAACCCGCGGGCTCAAATATCTTTTTGTACGTTACCACTAGACAGATGCCTTCACTCATAAATTGAAGCATAAGCCACTTATTGAAAATGCTCTGACGTCACACAGGGACTATCAACTTCCTTAATAGAACCCATATTTCTAGACTTGATATTTACAATAATTAGCGGTTTGTAAAATCAGTACTATATTAGTATCCAAATTACAACCGTGAAAGTTTAATAGAGAAATATAATAGTAGTAATAACAGTACTAGTAATAATAGTGCTAGTAATAATAGTAATAATATAAAAAGTAGAATAGTATAATTTAGTTAAAGTAAATGACTGTATTTATTAAATGCTGAATGCTTATAAAATGTTGAATGCTTATAAATTGTTGAATGTTTATAAAATGATATGATAGGATATTATTATGGTCATGCTTGAATGAAATGTTGAAATTGGAATATGTGCAATGCTTGACCTAAATTTAGGCGGTTGGAGCAGTAGTAGCCACAACAGATTGGATGATAGCAGTTCTTTCACCCATGACTGGCATCAATAAAGTAGTGTTTGATGAAGCAGATGGAGTAGCCTTCACAGATGATAGGATCGGAGTTCTAGCGTACATGATTGGTACAGATAAAGTAGAGTCAGCTGTAACTGAAGTGGCGGTGGTTGGTAGTGGAGCTGCAATGGCAGTGTTGATGGAAGTCAAAAGGAAGACGATGTTGAAAATAGTTTGGAATTGCATTATATTATATTAGGAAGTGTGATAAACTGTTGTTGTTGTTTGTTGTATTATTATTATAAGAGAGAAATATAAGTGACAGATCTAACCATTCGTGAATCATTTGGTCCCTTTATATATCTGTCAAATGCTTTTAATTAAAGATGTTGAAGATCCAAGCTATTACAAAGCAGATATCTTGAGTCAGCAGCTGAGCGGGGTAGTAGAACTTTTGTATCGGCAATTACTTTCTTGTTTCCGGATCCGAAGCAACCCACTGCAAAGCATAAGTAATTTCCATTGTGTTTTTGCGAAATTTTACCGGAAGGAAGCGCGCGCGAATTATTTGAAGCCTCCAAGTTCCTTTTTCAAGAGGGGTTTTCCTATTGTTTCCATTTTTCACCCTCTTTCCGATTAAATTTCGAAGAAAAGTTCTTCCATAGAGAACTGCCGTACAAGTCGTCCGCGGATTATCTTATTTCCTTCAATTGGTCAGCAGATCTATTTCAGTCCCATTACCTGTGGGTGATGTAATGGGTGTAAAAGTCTTTAATACACAGTTTTGGCCCTGATCTCTGCTGGTTCCAGATCTGTTTCAACATTGTATTCAACATACTCGATTGTTATCCGCTACTTCTGTGCATAATTAACAAATTGGAACCGGCTATTGTTGGATTATCCGGTACTTCCCGGTGCTCAAGTATGTAGTTATTAGTTAAGCAAGCTCTAACGTTGCTTTTTAGTTTCAACCTTTGGTTTGTCATATGTTGAGGACACGTGCTTCTAATTACAGTAGATAATTTTACTTCTTAAAGACATACACAGTTGTTTTAGGACCATTTTTTGATTATATCTTACTTAGCTTCGTATACATAAAATCAAATTAAAGCAGACATCTTTCCTTTATGGTGTTTATCTAGAGTAGTAATTTGAATAAAAAGTATTTTAGAATAGTTTGAAAAGTGTGTTAAAATGTATATCATTTGAATATTTATTATCTATAAAGTTATATGAATTTGTGAAAAGGTTATTTCCCTCTTGAATGCTTGATGTCTATAATTGATATAAATGTTATGATTTATAGTTTGTTGGTTGGAGCTGTAGTAGCTTCCACTGAAGAAACAATGGCGGTTCTTTCACCCATGACTGGCATCAATAAAGTAGTGTTTGATGAAGAAACGATGATTGGAGTTCTTTCACCCATGACTGGCATAGTTAAAGTAGCGTTTGATGCTAAAGTAGTTGTGGTTGGTAATGGAGCAGCAGTGATAGTGTTGATGGAAGTTAAAAGGAAAACGAAGTTGAAGATAGTTTGGAATTGCATTGTAATTTGTTTGTAGTTGTGAGAAAGTGTTGTTGGTTGTTGTTATATTATTATCATAATAGAGGAATATAAGAGACAGATGTGAATATTCTTGAAATACTTGATCAACTTATATAATCCTCAAACCTTTTGATGTTCGGAACATCTCCAAGAACATTACAAATGGGCCTGGACCCTCTCAAGTAATTTTGTAAAGTTTATTACGTTATAGCCGGTACTAGCTTCTGTTCCGCGGAGCCGAAGCATTTTCTGTAAAACATATACCTCCTCTATTGTTTTTCCACAGATTTGCTGTAGAGGATAAGTTACGGGAATCTCTTTCGAAGCTTCCATTTCATTTTTTTCCCCTCTTTCCGATTAATTTGGAAGAAAAAAAATCTTCTACAGAGAAATGCGCGTACAAACTATCGGGCGATTTTCCGATTTCTCAATTTGAAATCGGATTCGAACAATAGATGTCCCACTTTCGAAGAATGATTTCATAATTTGTCATGTAAAATTTTTTCTAGCCGAGAGATCCGGATCCGATAGAAAGGGTCCGGATTTTATTGTTCTCCTCTTTTTCTTTACATGTCACCACCTGGAAACCGGAACAATTATTGTAGAACCAGCCCGCTTTGACAGTTTGACTCGGTTGTGAGCCGATCAGTAACCAGGAACGTTTCTTTTTCTTATTCTATCTTAGACGTGGCACTAAAATAATACAATTGCCTAATACTAAGTAAAATAAGTGGGTGCCTTTAAAAATCTTGGCTTTCACGTTTTAATAATCATGTGCCTTCCTTATTACAATGATTTTAGTTAGTTGAGATCAAATCGTTGAAATGAAATTTAACGCCATTCTAATAAAATTGATAATTTTGAATAATGTAGAGAATGTATTAAAAATGTTTTAAGATGTATTGAGAATGTATATTGAATGAATATTAACTAATGTGTATAGAATTATATTAAAGTAAATGGTGATACCAGATCATCATTTATATGAGAGTTATTGAAACTTTTGTTTCTTTCTTGAATATATTATTGTTGATTTGAATCATTAAATTATACTGTAGCAGTTGGAACTGGAGTAGCTTCCACTGAAGAAATAATGACAGTTCTTTGACCCATGACTGGCATCAATAAAGTAGTGTTTGATGAAGCAGATGGGGTAGTCTTCACAGATGATAGGATTGGAGTTCTATTGTACATGACTGGCATAGATGAAGTAGAGTCAGCTGTGACTGAAGTGGCAGTGGTTGGTAGTGGAGCTGCGATGGCAGTGTTAATGGAAGTCAAAAGGAAGACGACATTGAATAAAGTTTGGAATTGCATTGTAAATGGTTTGTAGATGTGGGAAAGTGTTGTTGTTTGTTATTTTTCTAGATATGAAGGGAAATGACACAGACCAATCGAAATGATCTCGAGTTTCATCGACCCTTATATATACTAAAAAATATAGTCAATGCCAAGAATATTTAAGTTGTCGAGACTCAAGCCCAAAAGTGCATCCATTACAAATTTGACAAAGGAATATTACATGGTCCCATAATAAACACTGATCTGACTAACAGATTTTGAAAAATCTTCGCGGAAAAGTGGGGACTCTATTGTTCTCGGAAAGTTTAAATATTTTCGTACATGGCTTGCCAATACTTTAAATCTCTGCACGCTAAATCTCTCTAGAGCGAAAAAACTATTGTCAGAGCGAAATTTTTTTTTTCACATGCGAAAAATCGATCGACTTCAAGATTTGAAATTGGTCTTTTGTTTTTTTTGCATGAAAAAGGCATATCCAGAATATTACCGTAGCACTTGTCAAATGTTCAATTAGTCAGAACCAAAAATGAAATTAAACTTAAATTTTCCGGTAAATTCAAAATTTTTTCAACTATCTTTTCTGCCACGTGGGACCATCATGGTACTACTAAAATGTTTTTGCCAAGAGAGTTTTGTTAAAATCTTACTAAACCCGAGTGCCTTCTGGCTCGAGTGCCTTCAAGCCAGAATTTCCGAGATCTAAAAGAAAACTGTGCCTGCGGACTTTCTACAGGAAAATAGATTTTTTGTTCATTTCTTCGATAATCCGCGGAAATAGGTTTACAACTCAGGAAACTGGTTCTAGTGGTGACATCAGGGACAGACAGTTTGTTTCTATAAATATCGTGTTTGTTCAATCCGTCACGGGATACGGTTCTACTTCCATGTGAAGATCAATCACTATAGAAAACAATTGGTTCGAATCTTTCGGTCCGCAGGAATTGCATAAATCATAAAAGTTGTGACACTATCGTACAGAGTTGAGGGTAACAGTTGTAGAATTTTATTAAAGATTTCAGATTAGACTACGGTGTAGTTTCTATATTATTATTTTTTGAAGTCCTAACATTATGTCACACTTCACTACCGTTCAGTGGCCAACGTAGGTATGTAACACTCACTATTCAAAAGTTCAAGGATTTAAATTCTTATGGATGCTAAAACCTTATTCTCTCGCTTATTTCGAAAATCCAGCTGAAAACTTACAATAATCCAGCTGAAAACTTACAATAATCCAACGTATTCTCTTATTTAATATCGTAAATCTTTCCGATTTTTAGATCCTTTAATATTTATCCCTTTATATATCCAATTGTGATAATTAATATCTACTATAACAGGATATAAATGTTACTATACCCAATTTCACCATAATTTCAGAATTTATCATATGTTTTAATCTGCATGTCTTAGTAATCAACAGCAATTTTGGAATGTATCGAATAAAGAGAAGAGAATACATATTGATTGCATATTTACTGTATATAACCTCTAAAACATAATTAGGAACTTGGTGCTTCTATTGAGTTCTTTTATAATTATTTCGGATACATCGTAGTAACTTTGTTCCAGCGCGTTCGTTTCTGAATAATGATTATCTTATCATAATATGTTCCTGATAAGCGTTTCTCGTTTAGATATTTTGTTTTTGCACATATATCATTTTACCACCCCACAACGCTTAACCTGTTTTGCCCATATCCCACCGACTCGCAGCAATTACCTTTACAATTTTGTAGCCTACGTACCTTGCTCGGGTGGTTTCTGTCCATTCATAGAATTTGTATTATCGTTAGCCATTCCTCGTCCATACAAACCTGTATTGATCAAGTGATCAACACCTGTCAATTGAAACTCACCACTGTTAACAAATTCTACCAATGGGGTCAATGCTGTGGTGAAATAAACACCAGCCCTGTCTAATTTAACCACTTTCAATTCAAAGTTAACATTTCTATGGAGGAATTTAGATTTTTCAAAACCATGACCAAGCCTAGTAAATACGGAGTCAAGGATTTTCCTATCGTTTCTGAAAGTTGTTAAACTCGATCTGGAAAAATTTAAGTTGTCGTATTTGCACCACCAAAGTATCTAATATTCGATAACCTCATTAAAGGAATATCATTTAAAATTATACTGTGTAAACCTGCAAATAAACTCCATCAGGATTTACATATTAATTGTACCTATTAATGTGTTTTCACTTGTGACATGTAGAACAAAAAATGACTTTAACAGAAGGGAATACATTGCTAAACAAATGAATATATCATTAGCAATTTTGGATACTAATTGGGCAAACAGAAGTTATAGAATCTTTGAACTTGATTCACTCCTCACATACACCTCAAAAGCAGAGATTCAGAATATATATTCGTGATTAACTATGACCTAAATTTGGTTCAACAAGTCAATCTGACCATCCATCATCAAGTTAAAATATTACACAGAATAAAACCATTTAACACGTAACGTACACCTTACCCCATTCAACAATATTAAATTGTAGTAATAAAAATGATATGATACCACAAAACCAAAGCGGGATACATGATTTAACACAACATTATCTTTGATCAAAATCATAGGATGGACATCATCCTTTGACAATCCTTTTCCTTATCTTCAGATCCTTTAAGCAAGTAGCATACTGTTTGGTTTCATGTTGTAACAGAAAATGAAAATATTGGTTGCCTTTTTTCACTCGCTTAGAAACGGCTGTAGGGATCCAAGAATTGGCTCCCCGAAACGACATTCTTCTCTCAAGGGAGTGCATGACCCAACAAGGTGACATGAGTGGTGGCGTGGGGGTGGAAGAAGGGGGAAATACACAGTGGGCACAGCACATATATATGCTTAGAAACACATGTAGAGAAGTTGTACAAAATTTTAACCTCGATCTAGATCTATATTGTTTTCATATTTTTGTTTCACTGCGAAGTTTTAGAACAACAAGATCTGGACACTTCCCTTGATGAATTTAACCCCACGGTAACATCCCTCTTACAAAGACACTATCTATTTAAGCAGTGAGACAACATCCAATCATCCACCCCCTTGAATATGATGTTTAACTTAAAACTGAAAGAAACACTACATATGTACAAAATTTTTGAGAAAAACGTTCGATTATTTTAGTTGCATCAAATCGAAATTACTCCTCCTCCCTTGAATTCCAGAACAATCATACATTTCTATGAAAAAATAAACTCGTATGAATTTAATTATAGAAAGCTAAATTTTCTATTGTTCTCACGGTTCTCTTTAGCAATGCCTAAACAATAGAGATTTGATTGTTTTCAGATTTTTAAAAAATCTCTTTTTTGCAACACCCACGCTTATTCACTTCAATATCATTTGAATATATACGGCTGTTTCTATGCTGGATAACTCAGGTTTTCTGTAAATTTGTCTTTCCTCTAGAATTTTTTTTAAGATCAGTTCGTTTATCGCCTTCAAGGGAGCGATTTTAAATCTTAAATATTTACAACCAAACTTTATTCACAAGAATGTGATTACTACAGTTGTTTCTGAAACAAATTGGTTAGATTGTCAGTTAACGTGGGGTTGCATTTACTGTAATACTAGGGGGTGGGGGTGGAACCACAAAATTTAAGACTGTGGTTGTAAGAATGAAATGTGAATGTATTCATCATTTAACCCCCTGTTTATTGTTGCTTCTTGAAGGACACATATTTTGTATAAATACCCACATGGTTTCCTCCTAATTCAAAAATTATCCACCTTCCTTCCTTTCTTCTTATTCTGTTTATTGTTATACCAATAAAAAGAACCAATAATATTAGTTATGATGAAAAACATTTTCTGTTTATCTACTGCAATACTTTCTTTATTTAAATTTACGTTAGCGTTAAATATTACCACTAACACCACTATAATTGGTCGTCAAACATTTAATGAGGATGTGTTCATTGAGGCTGGTGCTGTTCTTACTTTGAAGAACGGAGTGGAATACATTTTCAATAAGGATGTGAACGTTGAAGGGACATTGATTATTGATTGTCCTGTAATAAGTAATATTTCTTTTGCTAATTCGACTGTATTTACCAATAATGGTGTTGTTAATATTTCCACAATGGTTGGAGATGCATTTGATTATGGTGTCGTCCAAATGGCACCATCTCGTTTATACAATGATGGTTTATTTGAAATCTCATTGATTGGTCATGGTGTTGCTGGTAACAACTATACACTTGCTATTATCCCTGGAGATGTGTTTGAGAACACGGGTGATTTTAGGTTTATCGGTAGTAATGCTTGGGTGAATATTGGGTTACCCACCGGAAAAACAATTAATAATGGAACTATAGAAATATTAGGCAACATCAATGGTACTGACTCTGACAATACTGCTTCAGGAATACAAATCGAATCCCCTCTTAGTGGACATGGTATATTGAGTGCAAACCAAGCTGGGTTATTCTTAAGCACAGCATCTTTTGATAAAAATAGTATTCAGTTAACAGATGCGGTAGTGCGTGTTGATACACCTTTTGGACCCAATGTATTACCTGTGTCAGGTATAGAAGGTTCTGCTATTGAGATTAATAAACTCCCAGGTCCTGTGTGGGTCGGGACTAATAATGATTATGGTGTTCTTTCACTGGCTTTGTATGATAACGAGAACTTCGAGTACGTATTTTATGTGGGTTGTAAAATTTCAACGAATTTTAAATCAACTTTTTATGATTTAGACACTAAACAAGTTTTCCGTTTGGATAACTTTGAAATTTCGGGTGATAAATGTCCTAAATTATGGTCTACCGCTCAATTACCCATTCCTGTGGAAGATTCTTCAAATAGACATGTTTATTTCTAACCTTTTCTTATATTTCCAATTGATTTGAGAATTTTACTCAGCATTTAACAAGTCAATAAATTTTTATCTACTATTTACTATCTACTCTCTAAAAAAACTTTATTTTTCTATTACTGACGATATTATCATATATAGTTCAGACATGTAGTACGCGACAGAACAAGAAATTGGATAAAGTGGAAAACAGTTTCAAAAGTATTATATTTTGTGACAGTTGACATATAATGGTTCCTCATTAATTGTTCGAGTTGGCAAATAAAACAAAATCAGCAGAGATGACATTTTATGTTTTTATAAAAGAGATATGTGATTGTCTATATACATATTATGAGGAGGAGGGTTAATGATGGTAACAATTAAATACTTTAGCAGAACCAGTACAATGAGCTTATTGACATATACATACATAAGAATACCACTTTTGTAGAAAGACTTCCCGGAATTAATTACCGCTAAAACTAGCAGCATCATAAATTATACTACCACAATCAAAATCAATATTGGAACAAAGGATAAGAGTTTGCTATTCGAAGTAATGAGGCAATGGGATGAATCACGTACATAACTAGGATAAGAATTAGATTTTGTAAGCTCGTGAGATGATCCATATGCGTAACAGTACAAAACATTCAGGAATTCTAATATAATCCATGTACACAATTACAATATTAAGTAACCATTGTAGGCTGGTAGGATGTTCCGTAATCAAAATTAGGATGACTAGAAGGAATGTCAATTAGGAATTCAATGGTGCATGACAAGTCCTTATTCAGGAAGAGATACGCTAAATATAAATATTTGGTACAGTATATATAAGTAAAATATAAAAGGGTTTAACAGAAGCATCAGACTTCAAATATGTCTAAAATATCTTCGGTAAAGAACAATTATCCAATACATATTCTCTTATTTTTATAGAACACACTAATTATTTCAAAAAATATGTATTGATAGGTCTGCAGATATGAGTTCTACTTTAGGTCCTTAATCGGGTAACTTCTGTTAGTCGTTAAACAGAATGTACGATGATTAAATTGATAAAGAGTTAATTCTTTCTATATAATATACATAACGTTAAGAGCGTAATTACATATTTTGTCGTCGACTTTTTGTATGCAAATCCTCTTTTGCGTGTCACTCGATACGGATGCGTATCATGTGATCACTCAACGTCGTCTATCTAAATCCAGAACAATACAAATATCAGGGGCTTCGAAGTTGATTCTCGGCGTCTATTAATCTGCACACTTCTTCTAAAGTTTTGATATAGTATTTCCGTGATTTATCAGAGTATACTCTCGTATATTCAGCAGCATGTCGTACAGGAGTTCCTTGGTACACGTAAGCCGGCTTCAGCTTTGTTGCGTGGTACGTAAAATCTCTTGTTCTGCCACTACTATCCATCAGGGTATAAGTACGGTGTCCAACTACAGCGCGAATCATATATGGTCCATCCCAAGTGGGTTCGAACTTATTTTTCTTCACTCTGAGTCTGTACACCCAATCTCCTGCTGAATAGGCTACATCATTGTCTTTGTCCCTTCTCGTTATTCTCAAACGTTCACGAACTACTTCTTTGGCGTTCTGCGATTTCGCGCGAGTGGAATTAATTCCTTCAAGTTGGAATAGTTGGTATTGGACAATTTCACGATGTAAAAAGTCATCAGCTGGTCGACCAGAGTCGACTACTGGTTCTAGCGCAGCCCAATCTGCACCTGTTGGACTCGGTTTGTCGATTCCAAAAATCAAATGATAAGGTGAGTAACCATATGTTAATTTCATCGAATTTGCGAGACGAACAGCGGTGTATAGGGCAATAGGCCATTTACTAAAAGTAGGGTTGACCTTCTTAAGTAAATCTTTCAAGGTACGTACACTCCTTTCTGCTTTCCCGTTTGCACGAGGGTTATAAGCAGACGAATGGTTATAACGTATATGTAGTGTATCAACTGCTGTTTGCACATATGCACTTCGGAAAGCTTTCCCATTATCAGTAACGATATCCTTGGGGGTTCCGAAAATTTCAGAAATCAACATTATCATACGCACTACGGCATCGCTATCAGGACTATGGAAAGGTAATGCAACCATAAAATTGGTTACATACTCAGTAGCCACTAGAAAATGCAAATAACCATTAACATCTGGCAATGGACCTGCAAAATCAAGATGCCATCTTTCGAATACGTTAGTAGGCTTGAAAGGTGGTAATTCTGTTGAAATGTCTCTGAACTTTAAGAACATATCACATTGTGGACACGTTTTAACGACATCTAACAAAATTAGGTGAGCCTGAGGATTCCATAGGAGTTTGGATAACATCACGTCGTAGAGTACACGATGAGTTGCATGGAACTTCTCGTGCATTCGTGTAGCTGCCTCGATATAATCTTGGTCAGTAAGGATGTGATGGAGTCTGGACTCCTTGACAAAATATAGAGTATTATCATTGACAGTAAAATACTTGATAATCTGCGTATATTTGTATGGAATGGGAAGATTTTCGGTGAGTATAGCTTGAATTTCAAGCAAGTCCGTTAAAGACAACAAATTTGCATTGTCAATTGGAAGTTCCTCATCGATATCAGGGGTAGATACTGCGGCTGATTCTTCAATTGGTTCGTCAGAAGTATCGGTAGAAATAGCGTTTACAGCTGGTAAAGGAATGGTAGTTGCGTGTTGCGAGAGCATATCCTCCGAAAGATACGGTTGATTGGATAATCCAAAACGGCTCAAGAAATCAGCAACAACATTCTTGATACCCGGAATATGTTTCCAGGTCAGTCTATATCCACCAAGTAATTCTAAGTATTTCTTTAGTCGTAATGTCGTTTCACGAGCAGAACGACCAATACTAATAATACTATTATTATCGGTGTAAATAGTGATGGAAGTAGATAAGAAAAGGCGAGCCTTCTCTAAGGTGTGTAAAATCGCCCAGAGTTCACGTTCAAGAGTAGCATAATTCTGCTGGGTAGGTGTGAATCTGACCGAATAAAAAGCTATTGGGTACAGGTGTGTTTTGCCGTTGACAACTTCGGGTTGACAAACCATGGAAGCGGCACCTAGAAGACTAGCATCGGTATAAATAATGGTCTCAGCCAAGGGATCAAACAACTTTAGTTCTAAAGAACGTTGAACATTCTCTTTGATACGATCAAAGTTGGTTTGTAATTCCTTGACAACCTCATTAGTAAGTTGTATGGATTTAGGAGTAGTGGAAACTGAGTAGAAAGGACGAAGAAGTTCGGAAGCGTCAGGAATAAAATTCCGTAAATAGTTAACGAAACCGATAAACTTAATGATACCTTCCTTAG
>PPOP03000057.1:0-56142 GCA_003708535.3 Kazachstania bromeliacearum | reverse complement strand
TTTGCGTGTCACTCGATACGGATGCGTATCATGTGATCACTCAACGTCGTCTATCTAAATCCAGAACAATACAAATAAATTAGTAAGCGCAAGTGGTTTAGTGGTAAAATCCAACGTTGCCATCGTTGGGCCCCCGGTTCGATTCCGGGCTTGCGCATTTATTTTTTGCATTTTTCCAGTTGGGTTGAGAACTCAGTAGCAAAAAGTTGACTAATTTGAAACTTTCCTCCCCAGGCAAACATATTTTTTTGTTTAACTGGCAATCAATATTTTCCAAGACTTGAAATGTCATGTTTACATCGTTCCTCCAATAGATATGTTTTTTTTATTATTGCAAATTATTCTATATTTGATTTCAATTTATTAACTTACATACACAAACGATAATAAATATCCCGATATCCATTCACTGGACTATTTATGCGTGTTAAATATATTACCTAAAAATAAATAATTAAATAAGAGATGAAATTTCAAATTCCTATTAATGTGTTTCAAATTACAATTTGAATTAAGCATCAGTGACACAACCTTGAGAAGCGTTACCAACTAACTTCATGTACTTAGACAAAGTACCTCTAGTGTAACGTGGAGTTGGTGGAGTCCAAGCACTCTTACGTTGAGCCATTTCGTCAGCAGAGACCAAAAGATCAATCTTGTTGTTGTCAGAGTCGATGACAATTTCATCACCATCTTTAACTAAACCAATTGGACCACCTTCAGCGGCTTCTGGCACAATGTGACCAATCAAGAAACCGTGAGAACCACCAGAGAATCTACCATCGGTCAATAAGGCCACATCCTTACCTAAACCGTAACCCATTAGAGCAGATGATGGTTTCAACATTTCTGGCATACCTGGACCACCCTTTGGACCTTCGTATCTAATAATGACCACAGTCTTTTCACCCTTCTTAATTTCACCTCTTTCCAAGGCAGCGATGAAAGCATCTTCTTCTTCGAAGACACGAGCTTTACCCTTGAAATAAGTACCTTCTTTACCAGTGATCTTACCGACAGAACCACCTGGAGCCAAAGAACCGTATAAGATTTGTAAGTGACCACTTGGTTTAATTGGATGAGCCAATGGTTTGATAATATCTTGACCTTCTGGTAAACCTGGAGCCTTAGCGGCACGTTCAGCTAAAGTTTCACCAGTGACAGTCATGGTGTTACCGTGCATGAAACCATTCTCGTACAAGTATTTAATGACGGATTGAGTACCACCGACGTTAATTAAATCAGCCATAACGTACTTACCAGATGGTTTGAAATCACCTAATAATGGAGTCTTATCACTGATTCTTTGGAAATCATCTGGAGTGATCTTAACACCAGCAGAGTGAGCAATAGCGACTAAATGTAACACAGCGTTAGTGGAACCACCGGTAGCCACGACGTAAGTGATAGCATTTTCAAAGGCTTCCTTAGTGAAGATATCACGAGGTAAGATACCCAATTCCATAGTGTTCTTAATACTGGCACCAATGTTGTCACATTCAGCCAATTTTTCAGCAGAGACAGCTGGGAAGGCAGAAGAGTTTGGCATAGTAATACCTAAAACTTCAGCAGCGGAAGCCATAGAGTTAGCAGTGTACATACCACCACAAGAACCTGGACCTGGACAAGCGTGTTCGACAATATCTTCTCTTTCTTCTTCAGTGATTTGTTCAGAGATGAATTGACCGTAAGATTGGAAAGCAGAGACCAAATCAATGTTTTGTGGGATCTTTTTAGAACCACAAGATGGGTGACCTGGCATGATAGTACCACCGTAAACCATAATGGATGGTCTGTTGTGTCTACCCATAGCCATCATAACACCTGGCATGTTCTTGTCACAAGATGGGATGGCGATGTTAGCATCATAATGTTGAGCCATCATGATAGTTTCAAAAGAGTCAGCAATAATTTCTCTACTTTGTAAAGAGTATCTCATACCTTTAGTACCCATGGAGATACCATCAGAGACACCAATAGTGTTAAATTGCATGGCTTTCAATTGAGCCTTTTCCACAGATTGAGAACATCTGTTGTTCAAATCCAACAAGTGCATGTTACAAGGGTTACCAGACCACCAACAGGACCCAACACCGACTTGAGCCTTGGCGAAATCGTCCTTCTTGAACCCAGTAGCATAAAGCATAGCTTGAGAGGCACCTTGACCCTTTGGTTCAGTGATTTGATAAGAGTACTTGTTCAATTTCTTAGCAACATTTCTCGTAGTGGAGAATGTTCTGTACGAAGTCAATCTTCCAAGCATTGTTGTTTGTAGTTGTCTATACTGATATACAAAGGGGGGATGTAAACAGATGAAAACAAGTGTCTACTAAGTTTATATAAACAGGATGTCACTGGAAATGAATCACCCAGTGATATTTTTTCACGCCCAGAAAATTTTTCACTTTTAAGAACCGTAACCGGAGTAGTTAAATAAAGGTTGGTACAGTGACAATTGAGATAAACAGCATGTCCGTGTCTGATTTGAAGTATTTACAATGTGGTGAGTTGTACCGTTGGATGTCCCAAGGCCATACGGCTTTGGGCCAGCGGTTCCAAGTCGTAGATGTGCGAGGATCTGATTATGTGGGGGGACACATTCGTGACGGATGGCACTACCCTTATAAGAAGCTGTCACACGACGATGAGTACCTGCGACAATTGATATCAGAGTTGGAACAACGTAGGGGTGACGAACCGGTGCTCAATGTGGTGTTCCATTGTGCCCAATCGCAACAACGAGGCCCAGCAGCTGCTTTGAAACTCTTGAGATCTCTGTCGGAGTCTCAATTGAAGCACTACACGGTGTGGATCTTGCAGGGCGGGTTCAACCAGTGGCAGGACGTCTACGGGGAGGACGAGTCCGTCACAGAAGCGTACGCCCCCGCCTTCTGGGGTTGGTAGTCGTCATTCTTCCTATATACTTGTGTATATTTGCTGGCAGAGTCATCCAATCCGGCACGGCACATTCCTATTAGGGAAAGTGCCGGCGCGAAATTTGGTGAAAAAATCCATTCTCGAGCAGTTATATAATGATAAACCTTTGAATCATCTTGCAAGAGAGAGTACAATAGACCCTCAGAACTGTATACGATGACCGCTGAGATTATTGATGGCAAAGCCTGTGCTCTGTCTATCCGTCAAGAGATTGCACAAGAGATCGCTGAAGTGAAGGGACACGACTCCTCCTTCAAACCTACTTTGGCTATTATTCAAGTTGGGGACCGTCCTGACTCTGCCACCTATGTTCGTATGAAACGTAAAGCCGCTGAAGAGGCAGGCATCGAAGCCAACTTCATCCATTTGGATGCCGATGTCACTGAATTGCAAGTGTTACACCACATTAAATTGTTGAACGAAGATGAAAACACTCATGGGATCATTGTTCAATTGCCTGTTCCAGCTCACATCAATGAAGATAAAATCACTTCTGCTGTGTTGTCCCACAAGGACGTCGACGGGTTCGGACCTTTCAACATTGGTGAATTGTCTAAGAAGAATGGTAACCCATCTTTCTTACCTTGTACACCAAAGGGGATCATTGAATTGTTGAAACGTTACAATGTCACCGTGGAAGGTTCCAAGTCTGTGGTCATTGGTAGATCCGATATTGTCGGTGGGCCAGTGGCTACTTTGTTGACTTCTTTGAACTCTACTGTGACCATTGTTCACTCTAAGACCAAAGATTTACCATCTTATTTGGAAGACGCTGACATTGTCGTCGTCGCCATCGGTAGACCTGAATTCGTCAAAGGTGAATGGTTCGCTAACAACAAGAAGGGCTGTGTGGTCATTGATGTTGGTACTAACTACATTGAAGATGCCACTAAGAAAGCTGGTGTCAGATGTGTTGGTGATGTCGAATACGATGAAACCGCTAAACATGTCAAATTGATCACCCCTGTGCCAGGTGGTGTCGGTCCAATGACTGTGGCTATGTTAATGCAAAACACTTTCATTGCCGCTAAGAGACATTACGATGAATTGAACAGTATCTCTTCTTCTGACAAACCAGTGTATGAACCATTACCATTGAATTTATTGAACCCAGTGCCATCCGATTTTGAAATCTCTAGAGCTCAAATCCCTAAAGAAATTACTCAAGTCGCTGTAGAATCTGGTATCTTACCATCCGAATTTGAACCATATGGTTTCACTAAGGGTAAAGTTGATTTGAAAATCTTGGATCGTTTAAAGAACAGAGAAAACGGTAAATACATCTTGGTCACCGGTATCACCCCAACTCCATTGGGTGAAGGTAAATCCACCACCACTGTTGGGTTAGCTCAAGCCTTTGGTGCTCATTTGAACAAGACTGTGTTCGCTAATGTGCGTCAACCATCTATGGGTCCAACTTTCGGTATTAAAGGTGGTGCCGCTGGTGGTGGTTACTCTCAAGTCATTCCTATGGATGAATTCAATTTACATGTCACTGGTGATATTCATGCTATCTCCATGGCCAACAATTTGTTAGCCGCTGCCATTGACACTAGAATGTTCCATGAATCCACTCAAAAGGATGGTCCATTATACACAAGATTAGTGCCAAAGAAGAAGGGTAAGAGAACTTTCACTTCATCTATGTTGAAAAGATTAGAAAAATTAGGTATCACTAAGACTAACCCAGATGATTTAACTGAAGATGAAATTCACAGATTTGCTCGTTTGAACATTGACCCAGAATCTATCACTTGGAGACGTGTTGTGGATTGTAACGATAGATTCTTAAGAGGTATCACCATCGGTGAAGCTCCAACTGAACGTGGGTTCACTAGACACACTGGGTTTGATATCTCTGTGGCTTCTGAATGTATGGCTATCTTAGCTTTATCTAACTCTTTAGAAGATATGAGAGAACGTATGGGTAAGATTGTCATTGGTACTAACAAGGAAACTGACGAACCTGTCACTTGTGAAGATATTGGTTGTGCTGGTGCCATGACTGCCTTATTGAAGGATGCCATTAAACCAAATGTCATGCAAACTTTGGAAGGTACTCCAGTGTTTGTCCACGCTGGTCCATTCGCTAACATTTCCATTGGTGCTTCATCCGTCTTGGCTGATAAGATTGCTTTGAAATTAGCCGGTGTGAACCCACAATGGAAACAAGAAGTTAAGGATGACAAGGTCGGGTATGTGATCACTGAAGCCGGTTTCGATTTCACTATGGGTGGTGAAAGATTCATTAACATCAAATCTCGTTCCTCTGGGTTGATCCCAGATGTTGTGGTCATTGTGGCTACCGTGAGAGCTTTGAAGGTACATGGTGGTGGTCCAGAAGTCAGAGCAGGTGCTCCATTGTCTCCAGAGTATTTGACTGAAAACGTTGAATTATTAAGAGCTGGTTGTGCTAACTTGGCTAAGCACATTGCTAATGCCAAACAATACAATCTACCAGTGGTGGTGGCTATTAACAAGATGTCCTCTGACACTGACAAAGAACATGAAGTGATCAGAGAAGAATCTTTGAAGGCCGGTGCCATTGATGCTATTGTCTCTAACCATTGGGAAGAAGGTGGTGCTGGTGCCGTCGCTTTGGCTGAAGGGATCATCAAGACCACTAGAGAAAACTCTAACGACCAATTCAAGTTCTTGTACGAAACAGGTAACGACTCATCCATTGAAGAAAAGATCACTGCCATTGCTCAAAATATGTACGGTGCCAAGGATGTGGAATTCACTGAAGAAGCTACTAAGAAGATTGAATTATACACCAAGCAAGGTTTTGCTGACTTACCAATCTGTATCGCCAAGACTCAATACTCATTGTCTCACGATGCAGCATTGAAGGGTGTCCCAACTGGATTCACTTTCCCAATCAGAGACGTCAGAATCGCCACTGGTGCCAAATACTTGTATGCTTTGGCTGCTGAGATTCAAACTATCCCTGGTTTACCTACTCACTGTGGGTTCATGAACATCGAAGTCAACGACGACGGTGAGATTGAAGGTATGTTTTAAAGATATTTACGTTTGATATAGTTTAATATAGTATATATATATAATGAAATTTTTCATGAAAAATTAAAGATGTCATAAATGATTCCCCCCTTCCCCCTAATATAAGTTGATTAACTGAAGGAATACGACAATGTTTGAAGGTACTGTACAGGATTATACGTTTGAGTTTGTGGATACTTACATTCCACAATGGTTTGCCCGTGAAGGCGGTCCTCACGAACCGTTATTCATTTATGTGTCAGGTCCGCAGGGGTCAGGGAAGACTTATACCAGTATCAGTTTATACAATCATTTAGTCGAAAAGTACGGTAAGGATAAATCCATTGCTTTTATGTCCATTGACGATTTTTATTTGACACATGAGGATCAATTGGCTCTCAGTGAGCAGCATAAGGATAATGCTCTTTTACAAGGGAGAGGTCTTCCTGGGACTCATGACATGCCACTATTGAATAAGATTCTTCAGGCAGTGTTACAAGGTACAGGAGATGACGATTCTAAGGATCCAGGTTATATACATATACCCAGGTATGATAAATCTGCTCTACAGGGACTAGGGGATAGAAGTAACGATGTGTTGAGAGTGAAGGCACCCGTGGATATATGTATCTTAGAAGGTTGGTTTCTTGGATTCAACCCTATATTAAGTGGTGCAGAGGAGAACCCGTTGTTGACTAAAGATATCATTGATGTGAATGCTAAATTGTTCATGTACAGTGATTTACTATGGAATAACCCAGAGATCAGTTCATTGGCTATAGTGTTCAAAGCCGCAGATATCAATGATGTGTACGAGTGGAGAATGGAACAAGAACATGCTAGTATTGCATTGAATGGGACTGGGATGACAGATGATGAAGTACGTAAATTTGTCGATCGATACATGTCTTGTTATAAATTGTATTACGATTCATTTATCCACGGTGAAAAATTGGGATCAATAGCAACACTGACGTTGGGTATTGATTTGAAACGTAAGATATTCTCCACCAAGACCAGATGTGTAGAGTGATACATGACCTTTCTTATATATAACCACTTATATAAAATAAGGAATTAATGATTAAAAAAAAAAAGACTGTATTAAGAACCACTAAAGAAGGTGATGAATGAAGCTTTAAACTATAGGGAATTGCTGCGGAAGATCCCACTATATAATAAATACGGCGCTGGGTACCCACAAGGTGTCCCATCACGGTATGAGGCGGTTGTGGAATTTAAAACCACTCCGATTCCACCCATTGACGATATGTTTACACCATGGATAGAGGAATGCGATGCCTTAACCAAAGAGTGTCAACAGTATAAAAAGCAACCACAACAATTTAATGAGTTCTATCACCAACGATACTTGAGCAATAAACCACCTAGCATGATTGGTAACAATACTATACTTTCACCAAACAAGTAATATAAAGAATATATACATGTACAAGAATATAATAAATACCACGTTTCTTAAATAACTTTCGATTCTTTCAATTTGGTCACCAATTCGTCAACAGATTTGACCATCACTACAGGTGGTTTCTTCTTGGGTTCCTCTAGGGATACTACTTTCAAACGTGGTTGAATGTCCACTGAAGAGAAATCATCTTGGACAGATAATTTAGGAATAACTTTCTTCTTGACTTTCATCAATTTGGGTAACCCAACGTACCTTGGAGTATTCAATCTTAAGTCTGTAGTGATAACTAGTGGAAGTTGTGCACTGACGACTTCTTCACCTGAATCTGTCTCTCTAGTGATTGTAATCTTATCATCCTTGATATCCACTTGGCAAGCATTAGTGGCTTGTGACCAATTCAACAATCCTGCTAACATCTGGCCCGTGTTGTTACAATCATCGTCCACTGCTTGTTTCCCCAATAAGACCATGTTGAACCCTTGATCTTGAACAAATTTGTGCAAGATCTTAGCAACAGCTAGGGGTTCCAACTGTGGTCGAGACGATTCAATTAATGTGACGTCTTGTACACCTTTAGCCAAACAGTTACGCAATATGTCTTGTGCCTTCACATCACCAATCGAGACAGCGTGTGTGGATACAGTACCCTTGGGCAACTTGGCCTGGATTTGTAATGCTTCTTCCACGGCAATATCGTCAAATGGGTTGATGCTAAACTTGACCCCAGCGGTTTCAATAGCAGTTCGAGCCTGGTTAATCACGGGCCTCACTTGTGCGTCCACAACTCGTTTCACGGGGACCAGGATCTTCAATTTGGCGGACATCTTGTAGTGCTGTTATTTATTGTTCTTGTTATACTCGAGGAATTTTCCATTGAAAAGTTTATTAAACAATGACTCAACGACTCAATACTTTAAACAAGAAAGTAAAACAAACAAACAAGCACAATACCAGTATGCAGGAAACCGCTGAATTTGAGTACGTGATTACTTATATCAACCGTAGTGAAGAACCTTTGAACCAAGACGAAGTGGTCACAATCACTAAGAAGATTGTGGACAAGATCCCAAAGGAAGTCCAAGTGTTGCCTACTTCCGGCAGACAACTGGCCCCCAGAGCGTTTGAACAACATATCTACACTACAGGGTTATTGGATAAGAGTATTGTGCAAGGTGTCTCTGATACTGTGGACGTAATCTTACAATTTGATGACGAGTACCGTCAAGGTAAGAAATTGTTTGTGTTTGACATGGATTCTACATTGATTTACCAAGAAGTCATTGAATTGATTGCTGCCTATGCTCAAGTGGAACCACAAGTACGTGAAATCACTGATCGTGCCATGAACAACGAAATCGATTTCAAAGAATCGTTGGCTCAACGTGTTGCTTTATTACGTGGGTTACCCATTGACAACTTATACGAAGAGATCAAATTGAAATTACAAATCACTCAAGGTGTACAACAATTATGCCATTTCCTAAAGGGTAAAGGTTGTAAATTGGCTGTTTTATCTGGTGGGTTTGTTCCCTTTGCTCAATTTATCCAGTCACAATTGCATATGGATTTCATGAGAGCCAATGTATTAGAAACCGATGCAGAAGGTAAATTGACTGGTAAGACTTTGGGTGATGTTGTGGATGGTGAATGTAAAGCTGAGACTTTGTTATCCCTATGTGATCAATACGATATCCCATTAGAAGCCAGTTGTATGGTGGGTGATGGTGGTAACGATTTACCTGCCATGGGTGTAGCTGGGTTTGGTATCGCCTGGAACGCTAAACCAAAAGTGCAAGAACAAGCTCCAAGTAAATTGAACACCAAATCCATGTTGGACGTGTTATACATCTTGGGTTACACCGATGAAGAAATCAAAGCAGGTTTGGTATAGTTAATGATTATAATAATATGTTGTTGTTATAAGTATGTACGTATATATAAACTAGATTATAGATTTTGTTAGAGTTTCACTACACTTAAATGTTAGCGACGATGTTTTGCTTGACGGCAGCCAAGTTAGCACCAACGACCTTAGTAATTTCCTTACCGTTCTTGAAGAACACTAAAGTTGGCATAGCAGACACTTCGTATTTTTGAGCTAATTCAGGCAACACGTCGACGTCGACCTTGTAGAATTCAGTACCTTCAGCGTATTGTTGGGAGAATTTCTCTAACATTGGGGCGATCATCTTACAAGGACCACACCAAGTGGCAAAGAAATCGACAACGACCAATTTGTCGGTGTTGTTTAAGAAACCATCGAATTCAGCGGCAGAAGAAACTTGATTGACCATTATTGTAGTATATTTGTGTGTGTGTGTTAGTTAGTTGCTTTGTTTGTCGAAGGAGGTGTTCTTCGTTCATTAATTTTTCACCTTTATATAAGAGACAGAATTATCGTGTGAAATTATCAATGATGACTAAGATGGATCTATATACTGTTATATTATGTAATGCGGCTGGACACTATCAATTAATCAGTCCTTGGATCGAGGTGCCAGTTTGAATGCCAGGATGTCGTTGACACCGGGTTCCACTGTGGCCTCTTCACTGACTCTGACACCGCCGACGGTTTCGATGGCTGCAATGGTCACTTCACCACCCATGATGTAACGAGCTACTTTCCCCACGGGGGTACCACGTTTCACCAAGAAACAGTCACGGAACACGTTAGTACCGTTACCACCGGTGAACGATTGAATGTTCTTCACTGTGTATACGGGTATTAGTCCCAACATTTCCACTGAGGCTTGTAAAACTTGTACGACACCAGTGGAACCAAATCTATATAGAACCAAATCACGGATCGTGTCAATACGTGCCAAGATTTTCTCATCTAATGGTTTCAAGTTTTCAGGGTCGTCCTCGCAAGTGTCAATGAATTCGGTACCTTCATCGTAATGCACATAACCTTGTTTCTTCAATTTACGTAAGAACACTTCAGTGACAGCACTGGTCAACACAGCTTTGGAATCAGGGTATTTCAACATGATCTTAGAAACATTCTTGTCTGCATCAGGGTGATCAATCTTGTTCAATGCCAAAACAGTGGGGAATTTTTGGCTCATGAATGCTGTGACCACTTTAGTGATCCATTCATCATCCCAATCTTGTAAAGGTGGTAAACCGGGCAAGCTATCCAATGCTCTTTGTACCATGGTGGGTAGGGACCCGTACCCACCAAATTGTGCCTGTAATGTGTCCACAATACTAGATTTCGTGGCAGTGTGTTTCCTGACAATAGACCCCCATCGTCTCTTTAAATTACCTTCAATCCAAAGACGAATTTCATCTTGTAACCAAACGATATCGTACAACGGATCATACCCTCTAGTGTTCTTCCCCTCAGAGTCAGTGGTACCACTGACATCCACCACATGGATTAAAGCGTCTGCATGTCTTAAATCATCCAAGAACTTGTTCCCCAGACCTCTACCAGAATGAGCACCAGGCACTAAACCAGCGACATCCAGTAACATAATGGGGACATGTCTCTTACCGTCTTTACACCAACCGTAATTGGGTTTACATAGGGATTGTTTACCGACACGAGAACAAGCACAAGGCACTTGTAAGTAACCTGTAGCTTTGTTGGGATCGATGGTACAGAAAGGGAATGCCCCAACTGCAGCGTTAGCGTCTGTCAAAGAGTTTAACATGGTGGATTTCCCCGATGAGGGTTTACCGACAATACCAATCAATGGATCTCTGGGCATTGTATTATCAGTGTTCTTATCGTTGTTGTTACTAGTGTTGTTAGCGATGATAATAAAACTTTTCACTATTTTTCAATGTTTTGTACTATGTAATTGATAAGAGTAAGAGATGGGCAGGTGAAACTACATATGGTAGTAATACCACGCTGTGATAGTGAGTATTACATTGTAATGAATGTAACTATATAGAAGATAGAAAGATCTACTCAAGGCAAGAAGTGGCAGCACCATATTTCGGCACATATTGATAACAACACCATGTATCCCGCACCATTTCCACTCGTTCTTGTTGCTACATAATTGTTCTGCTACCATCCACATGCCAACCATGGTGTCACATCATCGGAGATCGATGCCCCATTACGTAATACCTTCTTAACTTGTTCCACATCGTTCTTACTAATTCCATCTGGAAAATTTTAGTGAAAAAAAAAATTATTATTATATAATTCACTGTCAACCTCATCACCAGTTACAACTGCAATTATTATATGCTCAAACGTAAAAGAAGCATGTCTGACAATCAAGGTAAAGAAAACTTTTTTAAACCTGTGGGTGAAGCTGCCCAAGAGGTGGAACAAGAAACCGGGTTAACACAAACTGGTGCTGAAGATGCTATGGGTCATCCCGTCCAAGAGATTGAATCCATGTGTATGAACTGTCACGATAACGGGACCACTAGATTGTTGTTGACTTCTATCCCATACTTCAGAGAAGTTGTGATTATGTCATTTGAATGTCCTCATTGTCATTTCAAGAATTCTGAGATTCAACCAGCTTCTGAAATTCAAGAGAAAGGTTCTAAGTACTTATTGAAAGTGGAAAACAAAGATGATTTCAATCGTGAAGTGATCAAATCCGAAACTGCATCTTGTAAATTTGTCGAATTGGACATCGAGATCCCTGCTAAGAGAGGTGTATTGACCACAGTGGAAGGTCTATTGAATGAGATGATTGAAGATTTACAATCTGATCAAGAACAAAGAAAGGTCATTGACGAAAATTTGTACAACCAAATTGATGCCGTCATCAAAAAAGTTCAATCATATATCAATTGTGAACCTGACACCGTGCCCTTAACATTCATTCTAGACGACCCAGCTGGGAACTCTTGGATTGAATATAAACCAGGTGAACCACAACATAAATGGTCTCACTCAGAATATATAAGATCAGATGAACAGAATGTTCTTGTAGGGATGATCACTAGAGATCAATTGGAACAACGTCGTCAAGAACAATTGAACGCCTTGGCCAACCGTGAAAGAAACCCATCTGCCATTAAGAAGGTCGAAACCACATCAAATCAATTCTTATCAGATGAAACTGATATTGAGAATTTTAACAATGAAGTGCAAACTTTCACTGCTAGTTGCCCATCATGTTTGCAACCTTGTGATACCCACATGAAACCTGTTAATATTCCACATTTCAAAGAAGTTATCATCATGTCTACTGTATGTGACAAATGTGGGTATAAATCTAACGAAGTGAAAACTGGTGGTGCCATCCCAGAGAAGGGTAAGCGTATCACTTTATTCTGTGATGATCCAAGTGATTTGTCTCGTGATATCTTGAAATCTGAAACTTGTTTCTTAACTGTGCCAGAATTACATTTAGATATTCAACAAGGTACTTTAGGTGGTAGATTCACCACTTTAGAAGGTCTATTGAAACAAGTCTACGAAGAATTAGAAACTCGTGTTTTCACCACAACTTCTGACTCTATGGACCCAGCAACAAAGGCTAACTGGGAAAAATTCTTTGAAAGATTAAGAGAAGCACTAGATGGTAAAGTTAAATTTACCGTAGTGATGGAAGATCCATTAGCTGGTTCATATATTCAAAATGTGTACGCTCCAGATGCGGATCCAAACATGACTATTGAAGAATTTGATAGAACACCTGAACAAAACGAAGAATTAGGGTTGACTGACATGGTCGTTGATTAAAAAAATTGTGTAACATAACATACATATAAATTTATATTTACATCTTTTAATAATAATAGTACGATTAGTGAATAACTAGTGATGCGCATGTGATTCATCACAAGAAAATACTGTTTGGTAAGTGTAATGGTTTCATCACTGTTAACAAAAAATGGTAATAGTGTTTCAGTGTGGAGTCAATAAAAACCATGTCTGTTTTGAACATTTTCGACCTCATTAGGATTTTTACAGTATCTGCTGAAATATTTCATGGGGTAGGGATACGTGGTTGAATACATATCTTTCCGGAAATAAGTTATTAGCTGTCACTAAAATCATATCTCTCTGGACTTTGGCATCTTCGAATGGAACTGTTTACTATTAGAATGTTTATCTTTGTATATATCTGTTGATAGCCATTTGAGACACGGCGGTGCCAAAAAAGATGTTCCGAAATGGAAATATTTGATGTTCTTCGTCATTTTCTAAGCAAATGAATACTTTCTGGAAGGGTCTTCTTAAGTCCATGGAATTAGTCTTGGAACTACCCAACAAAGGAGGCTTGGATTGATTGGTATAACAGCCAATGTGTCTTCTATACGGTTATTCATGACGCGATAAACGGTAGAGGACCAGAGAGAAAAGCAAAATCTTTCAATCGAATAATAATCACAACCTCTACTGGATTTAGTAATATCTCAAAGTGGTTTAACAACGCCCATCCCTTGATATAAATAAATCTGGAACCATTATAAATATATTCTCCAGTATTAGTATCAACGTGAGTAAACCAAGTGTGTTCATAACTTCAATAATATTATCATATATTTAAACAATAAGAACTTTTAACTATAAACCGAAAAGTGTATTATCAAAGATATCAACCTGGTAACACTTTCCCTTGTTCCACTGTATATAATAAAACGTCATGTACCATTTTCTCCCATAGCCAGATACTACTACTGTAATATGATCTGCTAATTTGAACATCTATTGATTTTTCGTCAAAAAATCTAAAAAATTGAAACTTGCATCCTATTTAACCACTAAATCCAAACTGGAACTATACTTGAAAGAATGCCCGTGAGAACGTTATCCGCTTTGGAAAAATTCTTTCATCGTAGAAGTGAATGGAATTTGCATTCCTGTTTCTATTTAGGTGTCCAATTGAACCAAGTGCCCGATGAACAACAATTATGTTACGCCTTACAACAAACGATATCAAAATATCCTCAATTGCATTATAACATTGCTATAATCGATGGAAAGGAAGTGATTAAGAACATCAATGAACCAATTGCGTTGAATGATGTGGTAGAATACAAAGAACAGTGGAATAATTTTACTGATGATGAGATCAATTATATCTTCAAAACATACAATTTTGCATACAATGTGGAAAAACCACTTTGGAAACTGTTAGTGGTACCTTCACAAAACAAATTGATCTTATTGGTAGATCATGTACTATTTGACGGTATCTCTACAGTGAAGTTCTGGCAAACATTTATGGAAAATTTGAGTGATGAGAAATTATCTTCCAATATAAACGTATATGAACCAAAGGATTATACACCATCACCAGCTTCGAAAAAGCCACATCCTTATGAATCATGGCCAATAACTTGGACTTGGAAAGTGAAAAGGTTTCTTGTACCTTATTTAGTGCGTTTTGCACCAAGCACAATTGTCGGATTGGACTCAAATTTATTACAATTCAATGATTATAACTTGCGAGATGCATTCTTGTCAAACGACAAACCAGGACATTATGAAGTGAAGAATGATAACATTCATTGGACTTTAAAACTGGATAAAGATGAATTACCTATAGTTTTAAAACGATGTAAACAACAAGGAGTCTCATTGACAAGTTTCTTAATTGCGTTGTTTATAATGGGTCTTCATAAAGATCCACTAAAGAACACAAATGGTGGGACTAAGATTAAAGTTAACATCCCTATGAATACAAGGTCTAAATGTCAAGAAGTTTTACATTTAGATAATGATGACATTGAAATGGGTAATTTCGTAGCTGATTTAGAGTATGAAGTGGATACCACTATTATCAAGGACCTTTGGCAAGTGGCTCAAGATGTTCAAAAACATATATCTACTACCAGTCAAGGTGGTATCATTGATACTGTAAATCAAGTTAAATTATTAGAAGTAGCTAGTGAAGAAGATTTTATCAATTTGAAATTGAATTCTGGGTTACCAGGTGGTACATTTGAAGTGACCAATTTGGGATTTCACAGATTTGCCGGGGACGACGACGATGATGACACCAAGTTCCATGTGGAAGATATATTTTTCGATGAACCACAAGGTATGTCAGATATATTCACCTGTAGTGTTGTGTCCAGTAGTAGAGGTGGTCTAACATGTTGTGTGAGTTCACCAAAAGTGATCAATGATGATTTATTGCCCGTATGGGAGCAAGTAAGAAATATAATACACTTGGATTGAAAAAATCTAAAATTATAGAATGTATCGTATGTAAGAGTATAGTTGAACAATAATAAAAGAATCAATCAACTTTTAAAGATAATAAAAACTACTTAATAAACTTTTTTTATACACTCTCAAATGGAACATGTTCGTCAATTTTTTCTACATTACTTTCTTCTTCAGGAATAAGCGATTCTGTTTCACGTGAGTTGTCTTTATTATTCTTTTCCATGTTACTTTCCTGTTCTTGACCGTTACAATCGTTTTCTTTGCTAGTATTATTTTGTAAATGTTGAATCATTTGAATATCCACTGATTCCTGTTGTAATATGAACACATTACTGAATGGTATAGTACCCGCAAACACTATAGCCAACACCAACATCATTGCAGCATCCCAAGTATAAATACACCACTCATTATTTTGAATGTAACCGGAATCACCAGTTTGGTATTCAATAGCTCTGACGATGGATCTAACCAAGATCAATAAACTGGACCCTAATAAGATTGCATTAATTGTTTTCCATGATTTACATTCACGAGTCACTTGGTTGTCTACTTTACCAACTTTATAATAGAAGATTATTTCATTCAAGATGAACAGACCAAAGAATGCTAATTGAATATATAAACCAGAAACACAAACTTTATTACCAACTTCCCTGTAATCATGACTGGCAGTTAACCCACCACCAGCAGCTTGCAAACAAAAACTGATCACATCACCCATGACAAAGATAGTAGTGTTCCATCTGGCAGGCATGATCAAGATTTTCTCAGCGAATAAAAGATGTGACAATCTGCCAAATAGCATATAAACGGACCCAGCATACAAAGTAGGGGCAATCAACACGAACAATACATGCACAACATAAATGCCCAAATCTTGATTTTTCACAATAGAACTACATCTAGCAGCCCAACCAACTGTCTCTAAGATACATCCAACAGCGAAGGGAATGTAAGCACCTAGTAATTTTGTCATATTATAGTATCTGATATGACTAGTAATTTGACCATAAGATTTAATGGTGTCTTTATTTTTCATACCAATTTGTGTAACCACATACAGAGAAGCTATGGTTACCAGACCAAACAGAACAGTAAATGCGGTAGAAGCACCTTTATTAGGAGTGTAATCATAAAAATGATGACGAAGAGGCAATACAGTAGTAGTAATATTGGACATAAATGTGTTTTTTGTTGATCTAATTTTAAGAGGAGAAGGTAAATCTGCCACATACATATAAAGATTATCCACCTATATATATCTTTATATACCAGAGACTGTCGTTCCCGTTCAATGTTTGGCTGCAGCAACTGTAAAAATATGTGACTTCTACGGGAATATAGTGTGGTACTGCACTTCAAGTTTTCGCGGGGTCCTCGAGAATTTAGAGTCCATAAGATCTATATTAATTTAGTATTTCCAGCTTGACGACAATATATAAAAAGGTTAGTAATAAATGTGACTCTCTAGTACATTTTTAAACACTGTTTATTAATTAGTGTCAGTGTGGTATATATACATTACGCTATCATCACCATTGAATCACTATTTCGTTTGATTGTTTGTTGTTAAACTGTGAGTCCCCATGGATATGGTTTTATTTCCGTCGTGCAATTTTTTTAGGACAAAAATCACGAGAAAAAAGGAAAAGTTGGGCTTAGCGTCGGAAATAAACACAAATAACCGTGGAAATAAAGTCAAGAACTACGATGTTTTAGTGGACCCTTAAGTTAAGTAGACTCTATTTCTATTTGCAGTCAAAAGGGAACAATTTGGAGTATAGGAGATATAACGTGTCACATCTCACATAGTAACAGTTATAAAGTGTGTGATAATATGATGTTAGTTGAAATAGCCTTAGTCTACACACAATAGATAGTTTCTAATTTGGTAAACCATCTTAAACACAAAGTACGCTCTCACATAATAAAATTCAAGAAAAATCACATTGCGAAAAGAATGATTTGAAATTTTACTATAGATGATAAGTGTTTGAATGAGATGTATTTTGTGAATTGTTAAACAATATGAGTGGATTTTGGTAGGTTCGATTATATTAGATACCATTTACCTCCTAAATTGTCTCAACTTCGTCAAACTTGGAAAACCAATCACTGGAGGATAATTACTTCATACAACAAGTCAAATCTGTATTAAAAAATGGGTCTCTCTGTTGACCAACTTATTAACAAACCATTATCTTCTTGTTTTCTGACATATATAATAAGCAAGTGACAACCATTGTTAACACCTTGGAATAACATATTTTTGTTAAATGCAAAGTTAAAAAAAGAATTAGTTTATATGAACAAATATTACACATACTAATTTGGATCATAATTACTATGTTTGTCTCTCCCACTTTCAGAATCTTGAAAATTATAATTGCTATTTAGTGGTTGATTCCTCTGAATCTCAAGAGATTTTAACTGTATTTGGTATACATTAATGAGTTTTATTGAAAAAGCAAATACAAGTGATAACAACAACATCAGTAAAGCATCCAACACAAAGAGACACCACTCATGATTTTTAATGTAACCCGAATCACCGGTTTGGAACTCTATCGTTCTAACAATAGATCTAATTAAGATCACGATACTGAATACCAATAAGAATATATTATATTTCTTCAAATATTTTAATTGACGGGTTACAGGGCTTACGATGAATTCAATTCTATAATTGAATAAACCTATATTTATTATAAACAATCCAAGGAAAATCAACTGAACGTATAACCCAGCAGCACAAATATTATTTCCTAAATCCCTGGAGCCTTTATTAGCGGTTAACCCAACACCAGCAGCTTGCAAACCTAAACTGATCACAACACTCATAAGAAATATGGTGGTGTTCCATCTGGCAGGCAGAATCAAAATTTTTTCAGCAAATAATAAATGAGCCGATATACCAAATAACATATAGATGGAGGCAATGTACAGAGTGGGGGCAATCAACACAAACAACATATTTACAACATAAAAGGCCGTATTTTGGTCATGCTTTGTGAAAGCACATCTAACTCCGTATGCGACTGCCTCTAATGCACACCCAATCACAAATGGAATGTATGCGACTGCCAATGTCTTTATATTATAGTACCTCAAGTATTTGTTGCTCTGAGTATGAGAACTATTTAATTTTTTGTAATTAAATGTCTCTCCAATTACGATGCCGCCATTCAATATCGTTGTGCCAATGAAAAATTCAACGAATGGAATGGGTGCACCTTCGGCAGGGGTGTAATTGTAAAATTTATGAAGAGTATCGTTTGTAGAGTTTGTAAAATTGGACATGGTTGATTGATAATATTTATGAGAGAATGTAGATGTTACATGTCTATATTAGTACCCTTATATTTATATAAATTAATGAATGGTCAATTTTTCATTATTTTCTATGACCAGTTTTTCCCAAACAAATCATTGTGTCAATACTGAAAATACCCTAATTAAAGGGAAGAGCCTCAAGATAAGTGCGTGGTCCCAAAAAAAACACTGGAGAAGCTGGATTTTAAAATATATGTGTATTTGCATATATTCTTGATTCATTAATTTAAGGTGTTGTAGTTTTAGGGTTTAAGTTCATCTCTTTACTTAAAACGTGGGACTACCTATAAAAAAAATTTTACGAACCCTTAATAACTGAGTCATACTTTACAAAATAGAGGAGTGAAAGGAAAGCATGTCAATAGATACCATCTTTCCTGTCAAGTTTAAACCCTTTTTCAAAGGATTATTATCTAAGAGAGAATTTTCAGATTGCAAAATCCAATGAGTTTTTTATTTTGAGAAATGCTAAATATAGAGTTTCACTGAAATTTTAAAGAAGTATATTTCACTGTGTATGTCTAATTTAATTCAAAGAGAATATTATTTTATAAAATCAAATACTATACAAATCTATTTTGATTATAATCGTCAAATTTTTCTCTTTCACTTTCAGAATCTTGGAAATTATATTCACTGTCATCCTTGTTATTATGTAATGGTTGGATCATTTGAATGTCAACAGATTCTTGCTGTATCATAAAGATGTTACTGAATGGCAAGGTGACGACAAACACTATGGATAAAACTAACATCATTGCTGCATCCCACACATAGATACACCATTCGTGATTTTGAATGTAACCGGAATCACCAGTTTGGAACTCAATGGTTCTAACAATGGATCTGATTAAGATCAAGATACTGGATCCCAATAAAATTAAATTAGCCATCTTCCATGATTTTAATTGACGAGTCACTGGGTTTGCCACTTTCCCCACTCTGAAATAGAATATAGCTTCATTCAAGATGAATAAACCAAAGAATGCTAATTGAACGTATAACCCACCAACACAAATCTTATTACCTAAATCTCTGGAGTCTTCATTAGCGGTCAACCCACCACCGGCAGCTTGCATAAAAAAACTGATCACATCACCCATGACAAATATAGTGGTGTTCCATCTGGCAGGCATAATTAAAATCTTTTCAGCAAATAACAAATGGGTCAATCTACCAAATAACATATAAATAGAGGCAGCGTATAAAGTAGGGGCAATTAATACCACCAGGACATGTACAATATAAGGACCTAAATCTTGATCATGGGAAATGGAAACACGTCTAGCAGCGTACCCGACTGTTTCCAACACACACCCAACCACGAAGGGGATGTATGCACCTAGCAATTTTCTCATCTTATAGTATCTCAAGGGTCCATTAATTTGACTCCAGGAACTAATTGTACGTCTGTGATGGAAAGCACATTGTAATACGGTGAAAATAGCAGCTATTGTTGTAACACCAAACATGACAGTAAAGGCAGTTGATGCACCTTTGTTAGGGGTGTAATCGTAAAATTTATGAAGAGTATCGTTTGTAGAGTTTGTAACGTTGGTCATTGTTGATTGATGATCTTTATGAGAGAATGTAGATGTAACATATCTATGTTAATACCCTCGTATTTATATAATTTTGAATTCAATTAATTAAACAATGAAGTGACAATTTTTTCGTATTTTCTATTGTCATTTTTTTCCCGAACAAATTATTGCGCCAATACCGAAAAAAAAAAAATTAACGTAATTAAAGGCTTAGAGATAAGAGGCTTAAAGCAAGTGCGGGGTTCTCAGAAGTCAATGCAGAAAAGTTTTTGAACTTTATGTGTAGTTGTGTATAGGTAATGTGGTTGTTTTAGGCTTTAAGTTTGTCCCTTTCATAAACTGTGGTGCTACCTGTAAAAAAGACGTACAAACATTTAATGGCTGGGTTGACAGTATACTAAAGAGGCAAATGGAAAGGTAAAACACGTTCAAAAAATAGCATCAAGTTCAAACCCTATAGAATTGATTAAAGATTGGTTGCTCGAGAGAAAATTTATCAGGCGAGAAACAATTATTAGCAAGATCAATTGAAGATTTCACCTAGTAAAATACTAAATATAGAGTATCCCTGTGGATAAAAATAGTAATATCAAACTGTGTAGATCTATTTTAGTTCTGTATCTCACTGGACAATTTTTTCAGGATTTTTTTTTTACCTGTATTGCCCTTTTCAGTTCTCGCGACGACGTCAAAAATACAGACAGGGCTTAGACACCCAAACAAACAAATAATGCAGTCAATTTGTTTGTGAAGATCCCTGGAAGAAGGCTGCGTTGTTTTTCCCCTTTAGGAAATCTTTTTGCTGCGTATCACCAGATTCATTGAGCCCTGACTCGTACACGAATAAAACGTACGATAATTCGTTATCTATCGGTGGTAACACGGATATACGATCAAAATATGTATTACAATATATTATTATTAGTATTAGTGTTAATATTACATAGATGAAACTCTAGTGAGAGTAAGTAGTTTGCTTTTTAGATTCTAATTCGTACAACTCTGTTTCCGTTGGATCTTCATCCCTTTGGAATGGTTCATGTAACTCATCTGGATATTGTTCCTCTGTGAAAGTCTGATGAATTTGAATATCTACAGATTCTTCTTGTATCTTGAATATACTATTGTATGGCATGGTCACAATGAAGAACACGGGCAATAAGAACATGGGCACTGCGTCAAACACGTATAGAAACCATTCATGTCTGGCGATGAACCCGTCAAACCCTTCAATAAATTCAATGGCTCTCACAATAGATCTAATCATGATCAAGAAACTTGTCACCAATAAATTCAAATTCAATAATCTCCAAGTGGTAGATCTCCTGGGGATATCTGAATCAATCTTGTACACTTTGAAATAGAAAATGAATTCATTGATAATAAATAACCCAAAGATCGCAATTTGTACAAAAAGACCAGCGACCACAATGTTTGAACCTGTCTGATGAGAATTTTCATTGGCCATTATACCACCACCAGCGGCTTGCAACAACAATGAGAAGATGTCACCTGTGACAAAGATTAATGTGTTGAATTTGGGGGGCATAATCATAATCCTTTCAGCGAACAATAAATGAGCCAATCGTCCAAACAACATGTAAATGGATGCCGCATACAAAGTGGGGCCAATTAACACCAACACACTTTGCATGACGTAGGGGCCAAGAGCATAGTGATCATCAGCAGAAAGAATTCTACCAATGTAACCGACAAACTCAATCAATATACCGACAATCAAAGGAATGTAGGCACCTGCCAATTTGTCCACAGGGTAGAACCTGCTACCCAGGACAGTGTCACTTTGTTTCCATGATTTGACTACACGTTTAGACAATGTAGCATAGTATACAAGTAATGCAGTCATCACGACCATACAAAGAGCAAACAAGATGGTGAATGCAATGGCCGCACCCTTGGTAGGGTTGTACCTGTAGAAGTCGTAAGTACCGTCTGCCATCGTTGCCCTTGTTATACTGTCTGGACCCTTTGCACTTCTAGGACTACCTACATTCTTATATAGATCTAATAAACGCGAAGTCATCGAGAGGCAAAACAACAGAGGCAAAAGAGATAAACGACTGCGCCATGTCCCAAAGGGGAAACCGTTTTTGCGTGACTGCATCTGTGCATTTTCTTATTTTTCAGTTTTGAAAAAAAATGAAAAATTTCGTTTTAGAAAATCGAAAGTTGCGTCTGTTTCCGCATTTGCGTGTTTTTCCCAAGAAGATGCGTCCCGTTGGGAGCCGTAGGCGGAGAGTAACTGTCCAGGCTCACTCTGGAACTGCTCTGTCTCACTGTGCTCTGCCTGGGGAATGTACACTCTGAGCCTGGATCCTGGGTGGCCCCCACTGGACTCTCTGCCTGGGACTCACACTGTCTCTGAGTGTCACACTTTCCCATACTCTCTCAATCCAGGCTTGCTGTCTCAGACAATCGCTAGGGCTCTCTGTACCACGATGTATCAATATAGCAATGGATTGTTAAACAGGTACTAAGCTAGCCATATACATTTTTAAATATTGATTTAACTCGTACACTGAAGACCCATATATTAAGTAAAGAGATACAAGATGTCCTTACCAGCTACTTTTGACTTAACTCCAGAAGATGCCCAATTATTGTTGGCTGCTAACACCCACTTAGGTGCTAGAAACGTTCAAGTTCACCAAGAACCATACGTGTTTGACGCCAGACCAGATGGTGTTCACGTCATCAACATCGGTAAGACTTGGGAAAAGATTGTCTTGGCCGCTAGAATCATTGCTGCCATTCCAAACGCTGACGATGTCGTTGCCATCTCTTCCAGAACTTACGGTCAAAGAGCTGTCCTAAAGTACGCTGCCCACACTGGTGCCACCGCCATTGCTGGTAGATTCACTCCAGGTTCTTTCACTAACTACATCACCCGTTCTTTCAAGGAACCAAGATTAGTCATTGTTGCTGACCCAAGATCTGATGCCCAAGCTATTAAGGAAGCTTCTTACGTTAACATCCCAGTCATCGCTTTAACTGATTTGGACTCCCCATCTGAATACGTCGATGTTGCTATCCCATGTAACAACAGAGGTAAGCACTCCATTGGTTTAATCTGGTACTTATTGGCCAGAGAAGTCTTGAGATTAAGAGGTGCTCTAGTCGACAGAACTCAACCATGGTCTATCATGCCAGATTTGTACTTCTACAGAAACCCAGAAGAAGTTGAACAACAAACCGCCGAAGAAGCTGCTGCCACTGAAGGTGCCGATGAAGAAGCTACTGAAGAAGTTACTGAAGAACAAGCCGCCGCCACTGAATGGGCTGACGAAAACACTGACGCTGTCGCTGACTGGTAAGAGGGTTTAACTAAGTCACCAATTACTTCTTTTTCATTATTAAAATATAAATTAAATAACAACATATATATGTCTTTAATAAACACAAAATATCAAAAATAAAAAAGTTATAAAATTTAACCCTGGAATCTTCAAACTTACAAATCGGAGAAGCAATAACCAGTGGTAAAGATGTCCGTATCGAAACAAAGACTGTTACAACTGTATGAACTGTCAGCAAAGATATTTGATCAAAATTTTAATCCAACTAACGCTAGAACTGGGTCTAAGATTCTCGCGAAAAGGTTAAAGGGTGAATCTGTGGCAAGTTATTATGGTAATCCCGATTTTATCAAGTTTAAGAACTTAAAGACTTTGTTCCCCGATACACAATTCATTGATCCTGATGAACAATACAGATTGACTAAAATACAAGGGTTGAAACGTCGTGGGAAGGGGCCACCAAAAAAGGCAAAGAAATCAGATACTAATGCCAAAAAGAAGAAATGATCTTATATATATTTATGTAATTATATATTCATGTGAATAATACAACCCTTTTGAAAACTAGCTATGAGGTAATGGTAATGTTTCTAACAACTGATCATATATGAGACCTATCTTTACTGGATTTTCCGGTAGTGATGAGTATAGCACATAGTATAACTTGTTACCGTTCAATACAATGGGTTGCCCCCCTAGGATCTTGCGTAATGTGACCATTGAACAATAGTTCTTGGTGATTTGTTTCAATAATATCATGTAGGGGTTGAACATCATTGATATTTTCAATGGGTTATTGCTTAATGTGGAACTCCCGTCAACGGGGTTTATCCGTATACAAACACCACCTGGTAATCTTTTAGGGTCTTTAATTCGAAGCAATAGGGCAAATAGAGGGAAATGGTTGATTAATGCAATACCAGATTCCAAAATTATATCAAAATAAATGGAAAATAATCTTAAAATGGTGTAACTAATGTAAAATGCTAATAATGTGGGGGTCAAGAAAACCAAAGTGATAAAAATTAATGTACCCATTAACAATTGATCTAATTCAAAAGTATGATAATCCACTCTATGACGTAATCTGTTTCTCTTCTTACCCCTGAACAAATAAAATAAATTGATCATTGCGTTCAATTGCCAATAGTACAATTTACTAATGACATGGTAAAATAAATATATGGGTAAACTAATCAATGAAAAGAAATCCACCACTAACGATAGACCAAAAGTGAGCCCAACACAAAACATTAATTTACAAACCAAATTGATAAATTGACAAATGTTAGTCTCATCAGCTAAAGGTCGTATTATGTAACTGTATGCAAATTCAATGAACCATAAAAATAATTCACTTAAAAAATGGGTCAATTCTTCATTCAATTTTATCCCAAAGGGGTTATGTGCTAAACGTACAGTGACTAATTTAATAAAATCATAAAGACAAAATGTAATGGTGTCATGCAATAATTTGGCTATCCATACACGATGTTCATTAAACACGGAGCCTATTATTAACCCAAATGATATGTCATTAATGATCAACCATACCGTATTGTATAATCTAATATAATCTGGATAAAACTTACAAGGTAGATCATTTTGTAAATCTGCTGATGCTTCTGAAAATGTCTTAAATCGAGGCAAAGCTTTACGAATGGTTTTATTCTTATTGATCCGTAGATATTGCACGGGGAAATAACATAATTGTTGACATCTTAAATCAATTTGTCTGGCAGTCACTGATATGTTTACAATGGGTAAATATGACCAATTTAATATTTGAGAGAATTTACCAGCTAAGAAGCAACCACAAGTTACCAAAAGCAAAAATATTCGGCATAGTAACTTGTTTATTTTTGTAGTCTTGTACCATTCAAATGTGTGACTGATTATTTGGTTACTAGAACTAGATTGATCCCATTCAGGGAATTTCTTATTGAAAGCTGACAAGTGTGAATAGTATAAATTAACCAAACTTATAGTCTGTCTAAACGTATTGTTTTCCACCAAATACCGTGGATGATTCCATAACACTTGCATATTTTCAGCATTGGGTACTTTATTTTGTTTCTCTGGTAATGTCAAGGCTATGGGATCCAATGAAAAGAATTGCATTAAACTCAATCGGGGCGCATCAAATCTTATAACATGGAAGTCCTCCTTTGTAAATATCCACTGTCCCTTGCCCTCTTTAAATCCAGCAAACGAGTACGGTGGTTCTATCTTAGTGTCAATCCCAGAGTCCAACATTTTCGTAGGTATTAAGTCTAACGCCATATGATCTGTCCCCTGTAGGGCAATTGTCACCACCACCAAGTCCACATCTTCCAGTTCCCTCTCCTTTGACTGTAAATGTGTGGGCCAAAAGATATATCTTACCATAGAGATCACTTTACAACGCTCTTTGGAGGCTTTGATTGGGTCCTTATTGAAATTTCAATATTTACTAAATAGGCTTCTATAATTTTCCGCCATCTTTAAAATATATAAATATACAAGACTTGACAGTAAACATCTTCTAAAAAGGCTATAAACCTATTAATAAGGATTAAATCACCACTTTAGTGTATTTGATAGTGTACACCCCATATTTGGAACCACAAAGCAACTATTCAAACACATATCTGTTCTTTGAACTATGGTAGACAAGAATAAAAGAGTGCTATCTGGATCTTTCGAACCTATATCACCTCCATTCGAGGGTAATGATAACAATGAAACTGCAGATATGTCACACCCTCGTCCAAATCTGATAATTCCACCTTCATTGCATATTTTCCCACCTCAAGGTGACAGTGATTCAGAAAGTTTAGGACAGGGGAACACTAATGGAAACACATCAGAAAATAACAACAAATCTAAATCAGACTCTAGAATAGCACAGATATTCAAAATTCATAAATCAGATGATAAGAGTACACGACTCCCTAAGTTGTCTTTGAAAACATCTTCGTTTAATAACTCCAGTGATGACAATAAATCTAATAATAGTAGTCATCTGTTTGAAGGTCTCTCTGCTATATCTCCTATATCAAGAGAGGGGAGACTTAGAAGACCAAGTGAACGCAGTAAACATTCAGGATCCAGATCAAGGTCCAGGTCCAGGTCCAGATCAAGTGAAAGAAGTGGTAGTGTAGAACAACCACCACGTTCAGCTAAAGTTTTATCCTTTATTGCTGGTGAAGATATGGATGAATTCCAAGATATTCAAAATGAATTTAAGTTAGTCACTGATCATACAGGTCTGAGTTGGTTACCTCCTGTGGAGTCTAAAGAAAAGGCAGAAGAAATCGTACCAATTATTAATCCCTTCGATGATACATATATTCCTGATGATAGCTTACAAGATATGCAAACCATGGTAGGAGATAATATTTCAGATGTCGGGAAGAGTGTTCATTGGGATGGATCTCTTTTTGCTGACAAGAAATCTGAACAACTACAAAGTATTGATAATACACATACTAAAAAGAATGATGACATTGCAGAGTCTACATTCTCAATAGAATTACCCGATTTTGATGAAACACGAGAAACTCGGAAACCTTTAAAGTTATATGGTAATTCATTTGCATTTATCAGACCCACAGATCCGATCAGATTAAAATTCGCAGAGCTCCATCAAATGGAACTGTTCAAAAAAGGTTATCTTATCTTATTGGCATTATTTACAGCTTTACTTGGATATCGAACATATGCTCCTTCAAATGTTGAATTCCTTTATAGGTTCCATAATTGGTCTGATTATATCAGTTTTGTGCTATTTATTATTTTTACTGTTCATGATATTACCAAGATGATAGCATTTGGATTTTGGGATGATTCACAAATGTTTGAAGCATACGATAAACAATATAAACTCTTGATAGAGACACTCGGCATAGTTAAATTGTATGATTTCTTAACAAGAAAATATGGATCAACTCTTATTGACTCAATACTACCGTTTAAAATAACTCCATATGAAGAGAGGAAAAGTGCAAGAGATACTTATAAAAACAGATTGACTGACGAGAGTATATCGAAAAAAAATTGCGATTTTGACATACCGAGAGCCTTTGCACGTTCATCGTGGAATAGAATTGATCTTGTATCATCTATTTTTTTCTGGGTAGGAATGTTCACCTCGATCAAAAATTATGATACCAAAATTGGTCTCCGCATATTTAAGCCTTTGGCGGTTCTAAGAATTTTAAGATTAGTTAATACAGATACAGGTGTGTCATCCATCTTAAGGGCATTGAAATACGGTATACCTCAATTAATAAATGTTGGTTCTATGCTTGTTTATTTTTGGGTTTTTTTTGCTATTCTTGGTGTTCACTTCTTCCACGGTTCCTTTCGTAGACAATGCGTTTGGACTAATCCAGATGTGTCTACGGATACATACCAATATGAGATGCAATTTTGTGGAGGGTATTTAGAACCAGTTACTAAAATAAGAAAGAACTATATTTTTGAGGATGGGAGTGAAGGTCCAGTGTCTAAAGGTTTCTTATGTCCAGCATATTCGAAATGTATATCCAACGCTAATCCATTCAATGGGAGAGTTAGTTTCGACAATATAGTCAATTCAATGGAATTAGTGTTTGTCATTATGAGTGCTAATACTTTTACTGATTTAATGTACTATACAATGGATGCCGATGAAATGTCAGCGTCTTTATTTTTTATTGTATGTGTCTTCGTTTTAACAATATGGATGATGAATTTATTGATTGCCGTTTTAGTGTCATCTTATGATCTAGCTTATGAAAAATTTAAGAAAAAAAAATTAGAGCGTCACTCTGATGAAAGTTGGCCGGTCCGTTTCACCAGAGGTTATTGGAACTATTTTAAAGTTAAAGCTTCTTTAACTAAGCTTCCAACATGGGCATCTACAGGTATACTTTGGTATGAAAGGTGTGAAATAATATTTATTATTTTAATTATAGCAGACTTGATTTTAAGAGCAGAAATTACTGACACGACTTCAGACAAATTTATCCAGAAGATGAAAAAGGCTGATCGTGATTTTTCCATTATTCTTTTCCTTGAATCATTACTAAGAATCATATTGCATATTCCGAATATGTGGAAGTTTTTACTGAAAGCTAACTATGTATATGATTTGATTGTATCGATTGTGACACTAATTATAAGTACATTGGCAGTTAAAGGACAAATAGGTCATTCTTATTACTGGTTATCTTTCTTTCAAATAACTAGATTCTATCGTGTGGTTATGTCCATGTCTGTGTTCAAACGACTTTGGAAACAAGTGTTGAAAAACGGTCTCATGATCTGGAATTTAACTGCATTTTATTTTCTTTTTACGTTTCTCGTTGCTATAATCTTATCAGTATATTTTGAAGGCATCGTTCCACTGGAAGAAAGGGAAAACCAAACATTTGCGTTCTATAATTTAGCAAATTCATTTCTCTCGTTGTTTATAATTGGTTCTACTGAGAATTGGACGAGTATATTATACACACTACAAAAATATTCCCCGAATATTTCGTCGGCATTCTTTTGTTCTGCCTTATTAATTATATGGTTTATTCTGTCAAATTCCGTTATTTTAAATATTTTCATTGCTTTGATTTCTCAAAGTATGGAGATAGAAGAAAGTGAGAAACGTCCCTTACAAATTAAGCATTACTTGAAATATGTGTATCCTCAGAAGATTCAAGAATTTACCCATGCTTCCCTGATACAACGTTTAAGGAAAAAATTCTTTAAAAGGCGTGGTGTAGAGGACTCTCGAGATTTCAAACAATTTTTAATTAGAGGGACTGCAATCATGAATATTTCACATAACATGGATGAACTGGCTAAAGAAATTAACGAAACTCCAATGGAACCCTATGACAAATTCAAAGGACCCTTACGTTGGTTAATATATCGTGGTAAGAAATTATTGGATAGATTTAGTATCTATTCTGATAATCCTTTCTATAAGAAACCTGAAGTTGTCTTTACAGAGACTAATGGAGTAGATGGAAGGACATATGTTCTTCAGTTGAATGAATTCGAAGATGAAAAATTAGAATATTTGAAAAAACATCCATCATTTAATTATTCATTCTTTTTCTTCCCACCTGGACATAGATTTAGGAAATTTTGTCAAAGATTAGTTCCTCCTAGTGTTGGTAAACGTACAGATGGTATACGGTTTTATGAGGATGATACAGATTTATACAGTCACAGAGGTTATTTTAAAAGAATTGAAAGAGATATATTCGTGTTAGTATTTGCTGTTATGACAGTCTTATGGATTGTATTTTCCTGTCTTGTTACTCCATTGTATAAAAATAACAAAGGTATACAGACATGGGATTGGCCTATATATGTTGATACTTCTTTCATCGCATTTTTTACAGCGGAATTTGTTGTTAAAACTGTTGCTGACGGTTGGGTGTATGCACCTAATGCATATGCCAGAAATCCTTGGAACTTGATCGATCTCTCCGTTTTGATTTGGATGTGGGTATATTTGATTGCTTATATGAAAAGTGATGGTAATTTATCGAGAATTTTCAAAGGTATTTCGGCTTTGAGAGCCTTGAGATGTTTGACTATCAGTAATACAGCAAGACAGACATTTACTATGGTGTTTCTTCAAGGGTCTCAAAAGATTGCAGAAGCCGGTTTGGTTTCGTTCAGTCTGCTATTTCCGTTCACAGTATGGGGTTTGGGCCTATTCCGAGGTCGTTTGGGTACATGTAACGATGGTGATCTTGACCGCGCTCATTGTTTTAATGAATATACCAATACAGTTTTTCAATGGGATATTATGGCACCAAGAGTATACTCTCAACCTCAACTTAACTTTAATAGCTTTTCAGCAGCCTTCAGATCACTGTATGAAGTTATATCTTTAGAAGGTTGGGTTGATTTGTTACAGAATTTAATGAATAGTACAGGTATAGGTACACCAACATCCACTGATGGTGATAAAATAAATGCACTTTTCTTAGTTCTGTTCAATTTTCTGAGTATGGTATTCATTTTGAATTTATTTGTTTCGTTTATTGTCAGTAATTATGCACAGACTACTGGGAGTGCTTATTATACTAGTGAAGAGAAAGCTTGGTTAGAATCACAAAAAATATTGTCACAAGCAAGACCTATTGCTACCCCAAACCTGTTTGAACTTTCCAAATCAAGAAGATTTTTTTATAAATTGGCGGTATTAAAGGAGAATTTCTATTATGCTACATTTTTAAATATTGTCCTTTACGTTCACATCGTCATTCTTCTAACTATTACGCACGAATATTCGGGATCCAAATACAGTGAAATATACTATATGATATCTACTAGTGTGTTTGTGTTGCAAGAATTGTTTCATATGTATGGTGAAGGATTGAGATTATATGTTAATCGTGTCTGGAACATTGTGAGATTTTCTATTGTGTTGGTATCTTTTACTTTGACAATTATAGGTTTTACTGTGTCGAGTAACAGTGTTCTATATCATAATTTGGAGGATTTCTTCCATGTGGTGATTTTCTTATTTGTGATACCACAGAATGATATGTTAACAGAACTGTTAGAGACAGCTACAGCAAGTTTACCTCCAATTTTGTCATTAACATACACATGGGCTATCCTATTTTTGGTGTATGCAATGGCATTGAATCAAATTTTTGGTTTAACAAGATTGGGTCCAAATACAACAGATAACATCAATTTTAGGACAGTTATCAAAAGTTTAATTGTATTGTTTAGGTGTAGTTTTGGTGAAGGTTGGAATTATATTATGGATGACATATCATTGATGGAACCCTTTTGCTATACCGATCCTACCACTGGTTTAAGTGATTGTGGCTCACCAGTGTATGCTTACATCTTATTAGTGTCATGGAACATTCTTTCCATGTACATTTTTATGAATATGTTTATCTCATTGGTTATTGGTAATTTCAGTTATGTTTATAGAAGTGGTGGTTCACATGCACCAGTTAACAGAACAGAGATTCGGAAATATATTGAGACGTGGTCTAAGTATGATAGTGATGGTATTGGTGAGTTAGAATTTTCACAATTACCCAAATTAATGCATTCATTTGAAGGTACTTTTTCTTTCAAAATTTGGGAAGGTAGATTAACCATTAAATCTCTGGTGAAAAATTATATGGAGGTTAATCCTAATGATCCATACGATGTAAAAGTTGATTTAGATGGACTAAATCGGGAATTGAATACTATAGATAAAGCCAAGATGATTTACAGACGGTTACAATATAGAAGATTCATTCAAGAAGTTCACTATACCAATTCTTACAATGGAGCTGCTAAGTTTGGAAATTTATTGGAATTAATACCATTGTACACCATATATAATCCACGTGAATGTTTGGGTATTGATCAATATGTTCGTTACTTGTACAATTTGAATAAAATTGATAAGTATTTGGATAATGAGAGAAATGTGGATGTTCTTGATATGATTGTCACACGTTGGAAATATCATTTGAGAAGGAAATTCGGATCTGATTATGACCGAGTAATTTATGAAACTCCCACTGAGGAAAACATTGATCGTTCAAGAGATTCGTTGGATAGTATACCTTTAACCACACCAAGAATGGATTTTGGTGTTGATAATTTTATTTGGTCCCCTGATGTTACTATGACAGAAGCTGTAGAGAGTCCAGACATTTCAAAACAATTTGACTGGGTGAAAGATACATCTGATAAAGATGACCCTGATATTGAAGATATTTAATATAATGCACATATATAAAAGTTGATAGATTTTTAGTAAGAAATTATAGTAATAATCTTTGAAAGATTTGAGAAATGTATGTAAATAGAACACTTGTTGGTATCTTTCGTAGTGACATTTGGTCATTGTAAATTCAAAAAAAAAAAATTAAAAATGCGCAAGCCCGGAATCGAACCGGGGGCCCAACGATGGCAACGTTGGATTTTACCACTAAACCACTTGCGCTATTTAATTGGTTGAGAAATAATTTTGACGTTGGAATTTGAAAGGCTGTAATAGTCATACGGATAAATTAAGGAAATGTTTATATTTTTTAAGTGGAAACCTTTTACAGTATTTTAGTTATCAATACGCTTATAGTTAATAATAGTATATTTGGTCAACACACTTAATATATAAATTTCAAAAGAGAGAACTCATAATTTAACGAAACAGATGAGTAACGAAGATAATCAAAGTATCAATTTCCCGTATGTTATTCTAGCCAAACCAGTTACAGGGGAAGGAGATATAAAACTCCATGTACAAAGTACCAACGTTAAGTTCAAAATATGTGAAGCAAATCACAAAACTAAACAACGATGAAAAGGCGAATGTTAATGAGAGAAACAAAAAACTTGTGGAAGTGGAAAACTACATTGACATCCAGCAATTATTAAGAGTACAGAGTCAAACTAAAGTTGAGCTAATTCAAAAACCCCAAAATAAAAACAGAAAAGTAAATAGAAAAAAGGAGTTATTGATAGTTATAAAGGAAGATGGTTTTTATAAGTTATTTGTTATATCTATTTTAAATGATTGTTGTTCTTTTGATAGAATGAGTGCATTAATCAATAACGCATACCTATTATAAACAAACTCTACTTATCTAATATCTAATATACTGTGGTTAAAAAAGTTTGCTAATTAATCCACATGCAAAATTAACCCTTCTCATTATATATTTGATATTGATACTTACTTTTTAATTGAATTATTTTGTTATTATTCATGACCAAGAAATCTGGCTTTAACAATTTTACGTAATATTGTTAACAGTGTATACATATGTTCTGTACTCTTTTGCACCAACACTTTATTTGAAAATCAAATGACAACTTTAATCATGTTCATTGCAAAATTTAATTTCAGAAGGTATGATATGTTACTAAAGTATTAATTTGCGTTTCATATTTGATTTCAATATCAACACATACGACCCTTCCATTATCCGGTAAATTATGTTAAAGGATTCTCGTATTTCAATTCAGGTATCAAAACTCCCTCCAAAATCTCGGATTTCTTTGAACGAATAAATTAACGAATTATTTCAATAAAAACATTTTGTTACTATACAATCAGTCTTCTTTCAAATCTAATAGATAATAATTAAATAATAATATTAGTTTCTGCTCTGGTGAAACTTTCTGTTAATTATAAACGTCTCATTTAAAGAGACGATCTCTGACACTGTGAGAGAAACTGGTAAAAAGAATATTCTGCGGAACGCTCTTTTTTTCTCCGCGGCAAAAATCTGACGTGACACGGCGCTATCCTTTGCCTATGTGTTACATTCCTCGGGCAAATGGGAAGATTGGAGTATTGAGACAGATGTAACCACTAGGGAAATAAAGGTATAAATAGAGTTCGGAATATCTAGTTTGGTTTGGGATTTCTTCTTCTGTGTTGTACAAGTTTTGTAGTGTTCTTTTCTTACAAGATCAAAACAAGAAATAGAAGTTACAGCAATCAGGTTTTGTTAGTTTGGTATGGCAAACACTAACCGAGTTGGGATAAATACCCTCCAATAATTTGGCTCACATGATCGTTATGTATCTCTAAAGGTGAAGGAAGGAGATATGACAACAAAATGGCTTGAGTGTCAGGTCAACGATCTAACAACTATTTCAGATTTGTTAAATGCAGCTGGTATCAACCATACTTATGAGTGTATCGTCATCTCTCAAAATACTGACAAAGTATATAAACGAGAAGCAAATTATAGTGATTTCGGTTTAAAATCGACTTTTGTTAATAATAATGGAAAGTCCAAACTGGGGTTCATTTATGTTTTTAGATGTAGTGGTTATATGTTAATGATCTACAGTGACAAGATTTCCCATCGGAGTAACATTACAAGGAAAATCTCCTATCATATTATTAAAATGGTGAATTTTGCTCGGGTGTATTGTAGTATACATCCATTCCATAAAAATACATAAAGGAACCCGAGTTTGGAACTTTACTTATTATCAATTACAGTTGTTTCCAAACAGTGTCAATCTCTTCCCTTTTAAAAAATATATCCGTATTTTGAGATGTGACTCTTGACTCGTAAAGAAGGGTTGATGTTAGCTAAATTTAATAATTCTTAAACAGTTAATCTATTTTATATATATTTGTTTATCTACTTTTTAACTTCTTTCTTTCTTAATGTATTCTTCATTGAAGGTCAAGTTTCACACTTGATTCTTGCTACCAAATCATATTTTATCAGTTTGAAAACAATTTATAACGAGATTTTGGCTGTAAGTCTTTTGGAGACTCAATTAAATTGTATAATGAGGATTTTGTCCCTGTGTAGTGGAATTGTGCATAAGATGGGAAGAATAAAAAATTATTGTTTATCATATATTTTGTCCTGAATTTATTCCTTCCTTGACAAAAATTAAAAAATAAAACTATCTAGTAATAATTATTATTCCCTTGATAATAAATGATATTGTATCACCATGTTTCGCATAATACCATCTTATGCTTGCCATATTAAATCGACATGTATTATTAGCTATACAATTTAACTCTTTGTTGGCAATATTACAGCAGTGAATATATAAGAATGGAACAGACTTCTTTGTGGGCCAACGCACTATACACTCGAATATGTTCAAATGGAATGAACTTATTAAACTGTTCTTACAAGTAGTTTGAAAAATATTGAGTATCTACAATCTTCACATGAAACCTGTATAAAAGATTTTTAATCATTATTAAAGAAACCATCACTGTCTTTAATATATAATATAAAATTACACTTTCAATATTATGGGAAGAAAATGCTTCTAAAATTTAACAGTGCAGTAATATTAAGTTTACACTAAATCACTGTTGTCTGTAAACATCAATATATGCAATAGCACCTTATCTATATATACATCATCACTACTGTCCTTAATTTTTCTCATCGAAATTTCACTATAATAAACGCGAAAAATAATATTATAAATAAACAATAAACAAATAAATAAAGATTGGCAAACAAGTAATCATCACCAAGGAAAAGAGTACATGTTAGAGTCTTCCCATCAGAGAAAGACAGTTATTATCGTTGGGGCCACCGTTGGAGCCGTTGTTGGGCTGGTATTGATTGTAATCAGTATATTATTTTGGCAATCTTATCGCAGAGCCAAGTTGAACAGTGAACATCAAACGTTACATACCGTTTCCATGGTCAATGTTACTAGGGCAGATGAATTTAAAATTAAGGATAAATGGGGGGAGGATGATAGTTCAATGGATAGTGGTGACACAACTAGAGTCGATGACTTAGAAGAAGAGGAAAATATCAGTAGAATTAAAAGTGTTTACGAAGTTTATTTCGAGAGAGGTGTATCCATGCTACCACCTTCTGTTGATGAGGACGAGAGGGAAGATGAAACGATAAATACATCATTTGCATCTTCTACGATGACACAACCAGTCAGGCAGTATTCACCTGTTTTCGCTCATCAATTGGTAAAATACAATGAAAATGGGATGTATAATTCATCATCCACACGTCCACACCCACAAACGTTAGAAGACATGCAAGCGTTACCCACACCATCTCATTTACGCGCATCTCAATCGTTTGCATCGTTAACTGCATTTAAAAAACAACCCTTCCATAATAGTCACAGTAATACCAACATTTACTCATCGCATCCCATGAATGGGATGGCAGTAAACCCTGTGAACAATCCAGCGATGTTTTATAAGAACACAGAACAATACGATGCCAGTGCAGGTAACAAGATCGTATTGTCATCTAATAACCCGTTATTACCACATCATTTGAGACAAAGTGTGGTTATGACTAACCCACACGATTTAAGTAGATCCAGAACATATAAACCTGCTGGGTCCTTCCGTAGAGATAAAATGTTATTGAATATACCCGAGACAGTCAAGAATACGACTCGTGTATCTGGGTTATTGGAAGAAACAGATACAGTACAATCCCCCAGTATGGGTGAAATTTTACCTGTAAACACCAAGAACGAAGGGTTTATGAGGAAACAACTTGGAACATCCAACAATTACCAAATCTTTCTGTAATACTACTAATACTACCACTTTTGTAACCAATATAGACAATATATCATATGTAACCATAGCAACGTACTTTAATAATATAATTTTTTCATCAAATTAAAAACTATCCAAAACAGTTAAAACAAGGAACCCAAGATAGTTCGAGAGCTAAAACGATAATATAACAATACAAGCGAACAATGAGTCGATATCTGGTGTCTTGTATTAGACAGTACGTGACGAGACCTTCATTGATTGCTCCCAGTGTCGCCAGTACGATCAAATTAGCACAACCAGCTCCAATCCCGTTACATACACCTCAAGCGGCTTTGAAGAGGAAATGGTTACCCAAGAGATGTGGGATACTCACACAGAAAGTAGGAATGCTACCCTTCTTTGATGAAGAGACGGGTGCTAGAACAGCAGCTACGATATTGCAAGTGAATAACGTCGAAGTGTTATTACATAGAACCCCTGAAGTTAATGGATATTGGGCTTGTCAAGTTGGGTTTGGTGATAAGAACCCCTTGAAAGTGACTAGACAAATGTTGGGAGATTTTGCCTCCAAATTGGTTAACCCCAAATTACGAGTCACTGAATTTAGAGTGAAAGATGAAACAGGATTATTACCCGTGGGGACACAATTAAAACCATCATTCTTCCAAGTGGGTCAATTCATTGATGTTAGATCTGTTAGTAAGGGGAAGGGGTTTGCAGGTGTGATGAAACGTTACAATTTTAAAGGGTTAAGAGCCTCCCATGGTACGTCTGTGATGCATAGACATGGTGGGTCATACGGTCAAAATCAAGATCCAGGTCGTGTCTTACCGGGGAAGAAAATGCCCGGTAGAATGGGGTCACAAAATGTTACAATTCAAAACGTTAAAATTTTGAAGGTTGACGACGTTAATAATGTCGTTTGGGTGAAAGGGTCAGTACCAGGTGCTAATGGTACTTTTGTTAAAATTCAAGATGCAATTAAAAAATAGAATGTAAGATTAATACACTTATATTTTCATGTATATATATATATATCTATTTATATTATAGTGATATAAAAACTAATAACAAATTATATCAATCATATTTATTTAGTGTACAGTAAGTGCAAAGGTTATTGGTTTTGAATCTTTTATTATTATTTTTTTTCAATCATCTAATTCAGATGGTTTCAATAACCCACCAACCTTAGATGCCATTTCCTTTTGAAGTCTTTGTTGTTCATTGACTTCATTTTCTCTATCTTCAGCAAATAGATAATCAGTTGGATCACCACCAATTTGTTTTATTTGTACTAGGAAATCTCTTAATAACCCATTAAATTTAATTGGTTCTTTGTATTGTTTTGTAATAGCACTTAAGAATGATGTCACTTGATCTTGGGTCAAATGTGGGAATGCATTGGATAACATATTGGCCAAATATTGGTTCAAATAGACTTCATTGGAAGTACCTGCTGGTGCTTCATTTTCTTTGTATAATGGTACTGTAATCTTACCATCATAGATCAATGAGATTAATCTCATTAATAACAACGATTGCTTGGAGAACCCAGATTTATGATCAGCATCAGTTAACACGTAGAAAGTTTCACTGACGAATAAGAAATAGAAATTACGGTAGAAATCATTGGCAAATTGAGTGTTACCCATACTTTCAATGTTTTTCACTAATTGTAATGCAATTGATAACCCATTAACCTCGATATCTCTATTGTTATGTTTGAAAGCCCAACAGATAGCATCGATGAATAATTTGAATGCAGCAGGTGGTAATTCTAAGAATGAACCAAATGATTTTTCATTGATCACTTTTAATAGTTTATAGAATTCCACACGATGTTCTGGGTATTCAGTGAAATCTTTGTTAATCATATTCAAAGTACATTCAAAGACACTTTGTAAAATTAAAATGACACCTTGAGAAATCATATGGCCCACTTTACTTACCACTGTAGTCATACAGTTCAACACTTCAGCGTCTCTTGCATCAGGAACATTATTCAAATAATCTTCCAAAACGGCATTCAATAATGGTTCCACTAACACTTTAACCACATCATCCAAGTTCTTGGCATTGGCAATGTAAATTTCCACTAATTTTAAGATTTCCTTCTTAATAGTTCTCAACCCACGAACCTTTGGAGTCTTGGTGGCAATCAAACCTTCAGTGGCCACTTGACTTGAAATCATAGATGACACTGCTCTGTATAATTGTAACATGTTGTAATAAATGTGACCCAATTGAGAATAGAAGTCAGCACCCATAGCAGTACAAACGGCCACATTAGTTTTGATAATATTGGCAATAATCTTAACAGTCTCTGGATCTAGTAATAAAGCAGGATTGGCAGTAGATTGTTGTACAATTGCATCCCAAGCCATGTTAGGTAATTGCATCAAATCACTTAACAATCTAGTCTTTTCTGCTGGGTTTCTCTCTTCTGAGATTATAATACCACAAGCTTTGTAGAAAGTATGAACTTGTTGAGGTTGTAAATCACTGGTGGTCTTCTGTATATCTCTAATGACAGTTTGAATAAATGGCTCAGATTCACGGGGTTGTTGAATGACAAAATGATGTTTACATTTTTGAACAATTTTGATGAATGTATCACAAGCCATATCTTGAACACCTTCATGAGTTTCATGCATAAATTCAAATAATTTCAATACGACAGTTCTTAAGAAATTCCAATGAGCTCTTAAGAAACGTGGGTATTGACCCACCACGTACATTATATCAGAAGCGACAACAGCTTTATTATCTTTACCTCTCTTTTTTTCAGTTAACGCTAAAAGATCCTTGATCACAGTGACAACAAATCTTTTTTCAGTGTCTTCACTCATGGTACCAGAAATGGAACCAATGGCCCATGATAAAGTGTTAATGTTATGCCATGACCATTCAGAACCGTCAATTTGTCTGGCTAATTTATTAATCATAATTTGTTCAGTGTCCACGACATTCAAATGAGTTAAATACACAAGCACTTCCCTTTCAGATTTATATAATTGAATAGTATCGGATTCTTTAACGAATTCTCTGACAATTTCACCTTCATCATTTTCTACCACTAAGACTTCTTCTGGTCTCACCATGTTTTCAATGATAACCCATCTTAATTGAGAACAAATATCTTCATAAATGTGTTTCTTTAATGGATATTTCTTCATGAATTCTGGATTCAATGCACCTGAACCTGTAGAAATACTTTGAGCACCAACAGTCAATTGCATTAATGGGTTCAATTCATTAACTTGTATTTTTTGAACTTCTTGGAAAAGACTAGAAACCAAATTATTCCAATAATCTAAAGTGGTTTTAAACAATTCTCTTTCATCAATCTTAGACAATTGAATTAAATATTGATGAGCATTTAATAATAGTGGTCTTAAACTTTCATCACTTTCCAATAATGTTCTGTGGTTAGCCAAGTATGTGGTTAAAAACATGTTAAAATCTTGTAAGAATGATTGATCAGCGCCATTAGCTGAATGGTATGTTGATTTTAAATCAGCAGTGACTGGGATCACATGAGTGGCAATTTGTTGTAAAGTGTTTTGGAAATACAAGACGGTTTGTGCCACTATACTGTTATTGTTTAATGGCAATTCTAAATTGGACACTTCAGTTAAACATTTCAAAGTGACAGCTCTAGTGTCAGCAGATGCCAAGAATTTGGTACTTAATAATTCCAGGATGTTTGTTTCATAAATGTAACGGTATGGAATCCAATGTAAATATCTTAAAAGAGATTCTAAAGTGGCCACGACTAATCCAGTGGAAGAAGCTTGTTCTAACACTTGGTAACATAATTTAAAGATTTGTTCAAATTCCTTGGACATAGATTTCTTTAAATGTAATGCCTTGGCTTGAGTCATTTGTTCAGCAGAGAAATCAAAAACTTCTTCTGATAATAATTTCAAGATAACCATATTATTCTCACAAACACTCAAAGAAGATGTGGAACTTCCAATCAATTCAGGAATAAATTCAGGCCAATTTTGTGGCCATTCTTGTTTCAACACTTGCACTAAAGTTAAATCAGATTTATTAATTAAATTTTTTTGAGTTTCAAAAATGGTAGAATCTTGACACATAGAGATGATCATACCTACAATAAAGTTTCTAATCCCGACTCTTTGTTCATCTGGTAATAATTTCCATTTAGTATTAATCAATTTATCCAAGATGGATAACCCAATGAATTTGGCTTGTGGGTTTTTAGAAAATTGTAAAATTTGATCAGCACGTTGCCAAGCATCAGGGTGTTCTTGAAACTTGGTCAAAATGTCTTGTGCTTGTTTCTGTTGAGCACCAGACCCGCCATAGAATGTCTCGACGACTTGGTCTAACAGGGGGATATCCAATTCTTTGGAGAAATCTAAAATGCCTTCCATAATTTTCTCACTTGTTAGGATACGTAATTTGTTTAATTTATCAGAACTTCAGGAAATAAAAAAAAAACTTGGAAAGAATATCACACAATCTCACAATATCTTATCTCAGGGGTCCAATGGGAGTGTACACAGTATAGAATATACTTGGAAAGGAGATATTTTACTTTGTGATTTAACACTGGAATGAGAGCCTTTGGATCCTTTTGTAAGTTTTCATTTTTTAATTTTCAATTTTTCTTTTGGAGCCGCTTTGGGCGGGTAATTCTTTCCTATTTTGGAAACGTCTCAAATTAGTTTACTCCTATGTTATCAATTGATTATACTATTAGTGGTATTGGCTGGATTGCGAATTACATTATGTAATTTTTTCCTGATTCAGTAGCTTTTGGTTAATTTTTATTTGGAAGAACCAGTTATTTTCGGGCTAATTAGTTGAATTAATAAATATATATTCTCTAATTGATTAGTATGAATATAGACTAAGCAGATCAAAAAGTGCAAGAAAAGAAATATGGAATTCAGCATTACCAAGTGGTTAATTACCAGATATATAATTTTGCAATGGAACTATACACCATTTGTCACAGTGTCCAAAGTGACACACCGTGACTATAATATGATTTTTTTGATACTCTTATTTCTGATCTTTCCAAGATTTAAATCATTGTTGTGATCATTACTGCAAATGACAAATCCTACCAAAAGATATGACTTCTACTGTTAGCGTCAATGTTACTTCTGGTTTTAGGAAAGTCATTACCAATAATACTAAGGTAGTTGTGTCTGGTATCAACCTCAAAGGTATTATTGCTAAAACACATACAATAATTGTTCTTGTTATCATCCAACTAAATGGTGATAGGAAGGTTACATGTTTTCATTACTTTATTCGTCTAATTCAAATCTCGATATTTGCTTAGATATAGTGTGTTCTTCAGTTCTTTAGTATACTTTGAGAATATATACATGAGCACATTAACAGGTAGTTCCCTCAAGATGAGAATATCTTCGTTGAAATAACATTAGAGCGTTTCCATTCTATCCCATTTACATGACATTACCTATTTTCAACATCACTGTTTGAACTGTGATATGTTTGAATAGTCTTCTACAAATTGCAATTATACTACGAATGCATTTACAAGATAATACGAATCTAATAAAAACACAACGATCCTTCACACTACTGACAAAACAACTCCATTCATAACACAATAAACTGATCTTATGAACTCATAAAGACACAACTTATTGGAAGAATAAAAATAAAATAGAAGAGTTCCAAAAAATGATATCATATTGATAGAAGTGACATAACACCCTGGTTTTGAATATTGTTCAGCGGCAGAAATCACTAGGAGGGACGACACCCGGATGGTTCTGGTAAAAGGCAAGAACCATGTTCGTTATAAGTTGCAACCGCCACAAAGAACGGTCACTTCTCGATGCCGATCCCCCGTCCACCAATTCGAACAACACCACAGCAGAAACGTCTCTTAACTTCTTTAGAAAGAGAAGAAAGTGGTAATGAAATGAAATAAATATTTTTCCAACGATTTTTCTTTTATAGTAATGTAATATCGTATAGAGTGACACTACAATATATATTATATAAGGAAATGGTTATACATTAGATCTTTAAAGGATAAAGTCTATAAAGACAGTGATATCCTCATCATATATGAGTAAGAAGGTAGTTCAAAGTGTATTGGAACAATTGGTGGCAAGGGGTAAAGTGGTAGGTGAGACCACACCGTCTAGTGAAGTGCTACTGGCGTCGAAACCCTTGGGATTGAAATTTGTCAGTTATAACCCTTCATTAGATGAACACGATTTTGCTAATGTACCTCACAGTATGTTTGGTGGGTCTCAAGTGACTCCTCGTACATATGATTTCCGATTGGTGAAGATGAGAGACCCTAAATATTTCCAATTTAAAGATCAATATTGGCTTTTGTTCCCTGAGTTTAATGACCTGAGACAATACTACGATGATACTAAATTGGGTAAGATCAATAGAGTCAGAGTGAAATTCATTCCCGTGGAGCATGAAGAATTACGAAAATTTCATAATATTTATAATAAATATTGTAATAATTTGCATGCAGCCTATCAATCTAGTGAAGAATATTTTAAGTCAATTCAAAATCCAAGTAAATTGAGTCGAGATATCAAATCGATAGAAAGCAAATCGTTAGTAGTTTGGAATTTACCTAGTGATGCTCATCCTTTGAAGATAAAAGATTTCTTTTGGTGGTATGATATCAAACACTGTTTCAAAATGTACTGGAATGATACCAATTGTCTTTATTATTTTGCATTTAATGACACTTTGGATCGTGATAAATTTAAATTGAATTTACATGGATCTTATTTCAATGATGATGAAAATTATAAACTTTTAATTGATAAATTGTCATAAGTACTCTTTTCAACTTATAAATACATATATATAAAATACATATATTCTTTTTACAATTCTCTCCATGATTCCCTGACAACTTCCCATTTTTTATGTCGTGATTCTGTCATTGTCGTCGCCAATTCATCTTCTTCCTTTTCTAATATGACATATTTTTCCCATATACCATGTCTTTTCCATATTAACACCAATGAATCTTCTTCTAAATCACTACTATCACTACACCAACCAATTTTACAAGTATCATCCTCATAAGGTTGTTTAGTCCTCAAGAGAGGATTGGTCAAATGACAAGAACACATAGACCACACAGAATTTAAATATTTGAAATTCGGTACTATATTTCTCAAAGCATGAACTTTATTATCGGTCTCTGCAGTGTCCTTCAATTGGAAAATGTGTAACGTCTGTTTATCTGACAATACCGCCAGTTTGGTACCTTGTGGACTGAATTCCATATCATATATCTCTGCTACGTCTAACCCTCTTCTAAATTCTTTAATTAAAGCACCATTGTTTATACTAAATATTCTCACTAGAGTACCCTTCTTGGAACAAGTAGCCACCATAGTCCCCTGATGATTTATCCTACATAATTGTATAGCACTCTTATGTGCCTTAATAATAGTACTGGGTAAGAAATCATGTGCCACCAATGTCGCAGTAGTGCTACCCCCTTGATGATCTAATTTAGCGATATGCATTTGTCCTCTATGTTTCACTGACTCATACACTATCACACCATAATCTTTAGTCATCTTGAAATCCATAGATGAACCTCTAGGGACACAAAGCTCAGGATACAATTTCACTGGGTTACTCTTGAATGAATATATGCTCAATTTATCGTCTAATAGCACTACAATGTATACTCGAGATAGGTAAACTTTCCTTACCACAGACATGAAACTTAATTTAATAGTATCTTTCTTCAGCAGGTCATCCCAAATAATGACTTTATTCAAGGGAAAGGCCGGTTGTTTACCACCACCCACCAAGGCCACGTAGTTACTCCTATTCAACATACTGGCTTGCCCCACCCCACCATGGAAATTGTTGCTGATCTTCCTCTGCAGGGGCCATGTATTGTATATTTGGAACCCTTCCTCCGTGCAACAACAGAAACATGAATCGTCTTGATTGAACGTCACGTCTAGAAACTTTGCCGTGTTGTTTTTAGTGTTCATTTATGCTTAATGATCTTATTGTTAAATTAGCCTTACTTTAAACAACTCTAATTTCTTAATAAACAAATATTTTATAAAGGATTAAATCATCAATTTTAATCAAGACCATTAATATAGGCGTATTAACTGCTACAAACGTTCAAGGAGACACCATTAATAGACCATACTACACGTAAATCTGTAAAACTTTCTTTATTTCAAGTTTAAACAAGTTTTTAAACGGTTTCCTAATTAAGGGAAGACAGAATTAGCAATTAATATTCAGTACTTTAAAATATAAACTAAAGTGGTTATTTCTTCCATTGTTCTTACCACTTTTCACTGGTAAGATAATAAACATACAAATAGCAGATTACATCAGAGAATGAATAAAGATATACCACAGTCGATGGACAGATACATACCCCATCAGACTTCGAAGAGAGCCTTTAAAGCGTCTCCTTCATTAAAAAGGTTTCACCCAAATGACACTTTGGAATTGGTGGATAGGTCACCATCTCCTGAAAGACTATCATCTCCTGAATTTTTTAATAACTTGAATGAGACTGGTTACTACCAAGCCATGGGAGATGTTGATAATTCCACCACATTAGTCGAAGAAGAAGAGGAGGAGGATAAGACATCTTCCATTGCTACTGATACAAATTTTCATAGACAACAGATTGCCATGTCATTGGGGTTCCAATCTAATGACACTAGAGTGTTCAAATTTTCCAATGGACTCTCACATAATTTACCTCAATTTGACAATCCTATCGCTAAGAGACCAGCACTCAGAACAAAATCGCATATCCCCTTCAGGGTGTTAGATGCACCTTGTCTAAGAAATGATTTTTATTCTAACTTAGTCTCATGGTCAGCGACAACAGGTAACATCATGGTTGCCCTAGGTTGTTCCGTATACTTATGGAATGATCCGAGAGGTGCAAAGGCGGTGTTAAATCATTCATTTTTAAATAAGAAGAATGATTATGTCACTTGTGTATCATTTGCCCCTTATAATAATAAGATTTTAGTGGGCAGTAAACGTGGATTATTACTAGTTTTTGACCAGGATGTATGTTTTACTCAAGGTATAAATTGTAGGAAACCACTATTCCAATACCGTTGTAATTCAATGAAAGGTATAACATGTATCGAATGGTTACACGGTGAAGGAGAAAATGATGTTCTTATTGGTTCAGAGAATGGTGATATTAGTGTGCTTCATTTAAATAGAGATCATTCATTGTCATTATTGGCTAAATTTCGAGCACAAAACCAACAAGTTTGCGGTAGGTCAAAGAGAAATACCCTTATATAATCCAGAATTTCAAACACAAGTTTACTAACACAATATTTTATTCTCCAGGTATAACACTTAATCATAATAATAAATTGGTGGCTGTAGGTGGTAACGACAATTCATGCACTCTATGGGACATTTCCAATTATAAAGACCCCAATTTAAAATTCCTGTTTCCTCATACGGCAGCAGTGAAAGCGATATCATTTTGTCCTTGGTCTAAATCACTTTTGGTGACAGGCGGTGGAAGTAAAGATAGAACCATTAAATTTTGGCATATTGGTACAGGTACATTAGTGAATGAACTCAAGACTACAGGTCAAATCACTTCTTTAATATGGTCTAAACGGTATAAACAATTTGTAGCAACTTTTGGATTTGGTGATGTCAATAATCCTTTATTACTGGTATTATATTCGTATCCGCAACTGACACCACTATTAGAAGTGAAAAGTTCCTCACCACTAAGAGCAATAAGTAGTGTACCTTCACCTGATGGGTCATGTATATGTGTGGCGACCACGGACGACACTCTCAGATTTTACGAGTTATGGGATTCCAAAGAAGATGTCATTGAAGAAGTACAAGATGAAGGAGTGTACAGATCCATACTTATTGAACACATGGAAGGTATTAATTATTCCAACAAAAGAAGAGTTTTAAGATAAAAGAAAGAAAAAGAAAACAAAAGATTACTATATTCAAAACATTGCTTTAATTGCATTTCATTTATATAATATTAATAATTCTATTTATATAATAACATATTATTTTATTCCTATTACTACATTTTAATTTGAGTCGTTTTTATTTATTCCATCTTTTTTTTTTTTCAAAATAGCAAATTTATATATTTGCCATTGAAAGTTCAAGGTAACATTAATAAACTTGCCATTGAATGGATAAATAAGGCCATTGTATAGCTTATCGACTGTCTTCATTATCAATGTCTGACATAAAGAACAATAAAAACAAAGGAGAGGATCCTCTTGCTGAAATAGATCCAGATTCATTAGCAACACAACTAATAGCCCCAGGTATTCAAAGAAATATTGAAGAAGAAGTGGTTAAGGGATTTACCATTAATGTTATAGCGTATCCGTTGGTATTACTATATTTTACAATAACGTTCTGGTATACCACCACCAGAGTGGTACCTTACACATTTATTGATGAGAAATTTCATATTAATCAGACTATAACGTATTTACAAGGCCATTGGTTTCAGTGGGATCCTAAGATCACTACGCCGCCTGGGTTGTACCTGCTGGGATGGATTAACCACCATTTGTTTAAACCAATGTTCAAATCATGGTCCACTTTGACAATTTTAAGAATTGTTAATTTATTTGGTGGTATTGTAATTTTCCCATGGGTAGTATTAAGACCATTATTTCTATTTAATGCTATTGGATTTTGGCCAATTTCTCTAATGTGTTTCCCCTTAATGTCGACATATTACTATTTATATTATACAGATGTATGGTCCACCATATTTATTATGGAATCATTAACATTAGTGTTAACTTTACCCTGTGGTGAAAAATATAGTTTATGGTTAAGTGCTCTATGTGCAGGTATTAGTTGTCTATTTAGACAAACCAATATTATTTGGACTGGATTTATCATGGTGGTGGCCATTGAAAGAAGAGCTATGATTACTAAACAATTCACTAATCATACTATGAATAATTATTTGAAATCATTCATTTATTCAGTGGAAGAATTTAATCATGTGATATTACCATATTTTGTTGATTTTATTGGATTCTTAATTTACTTGGTTTGGAATAGATCAATTACATTGGGTGATAAATCCAATCATTCTGCTGGATTACATTTAGTGCAAATTTTTTACACATTTTTGTTTATTACTGTTTTCAGTGTACCAATTTGGTGTTCCAGAAATTTCTTAAGATCATACAAGTACAGATGTCTAACGCGACCTGTGAGAACTTTCTTTGAAATATTGGGGATAATTTTAGTGATTAGATATTTCACTAAAGTACATCCATTCTTATTAGCTGATAACAGACATTACACATTTTATTTATTTAAAAGACTTATTGGTCATAAGAGGAAACTGATTAAATATTGGTTTATGGCCCCCGTTTACCATTTTTCCACATTTGTTTATATGGAAATATTAAGACCAAATGAAATGTCATTCCATACAATTTTACCCTTACCGATCAAAGAAACCATCCATTTACCCTTACAATTGACACATATATCATGGACAGCATTAATTCTTTGTACAATGGTAACACTTATTCCATCACCATTATTTGAACCAAGATATTACATTTTACCATATTTATTTTGGAGAATTTTTATCACTTGTAATGCTGAACCAATTTTTCAAGAATTAATTCCTGCGGCAAGATCACAACCACCAATTACTATAAGTTCCACAGGTAGATTAATTTGGGAATTCTTATGGTTTATGAGTATTAATGTGATCACTTTAATAATATTTATTAAATATACATTTGCCTGGGTAGATGAACCATTTTTGCAAAGAATTATTTGGTGAATTGCATAATTAATATGGTTCAATTATTGTATTACTATTATATATAATACACATATATATTTGTTTAAAAAAAAAGCTAAAAACTATTACGTTACATTATGATTTGCTATGATACATGAGAAAGATATGTAGATATTGAAATTTATCATTATGAGGATGAGATTAGGATGCGATATTATTATGGATTTTATAATTCCACTGTTTTAAATTCTTCTTCTAATTTTTCCACTGAAGGTTCTTGTACTTCATCAACCACTACAGGTTCTTCATTTGATAGCTCAGTAGATTGTTCTGTTGATATGTTAACAGTCTCAGTTGATTCTCCAATTGGGGATTCCACTGGTTCTTCAGTAGTTTCTTCAGCTGGAGTTTCAGCAGTTTCTTCCACTGATTCTTCTACTGGCTCTTCTACTGGCTCTTCTACTGGTTCCTCAACAGATTCTTCTACTGATTCTTCAGTTGGTTCTTCGATTGGCTCCTCAACAGTTTCTTCGATTGGTTCTTCGACTGGTTCTTCCACAGGTTCTTCAGTAGTTTCTTCAGTAGTTTCTTCAGTAGTCTCCTCAACTGGTTCCTCCACTGGCTCTTCAGTTGATTCTTCCACTAGTTCTTCAACAGGTTCTTCAGAAGTCTCTTCAACTGGTTCCTCCACTGGTTCCTCTACTGGCTCCTCTATAGTTTCGACCGGTTCTTCTAATACCACATCTTCATCATCAGTCACAATAGCATGTATTTCATCTTCGTCTTCAGTGGCAGGTACAGATTTATTATTATTTTGTTCCGGTACTGCACTATTTTGCACTTCTTCCTCGTCATCTATAATCAATTCATCTTGAACAGGTGGTTGTGGTTGTTGTGGTTGTTGATTATTCATTGATTTCAATTCTTGTTGATATTTCAAATACACTCTTCTTTTCAATACTTCTAAATAATCTTGTATTGGGCCTCTTGTTGCCTTATCTATAAATACCAATTCACCTTCACCAGCTAAATAATCATCACTATCGTCAATCAATAACCAATTACCAGCTTCTAAATCGTTAGCGAACGCTAATAAGAATTCCCCCCAATTTGGTGCCACGACAAATTTAGTGTCAAAATCTCTACCAAAGATAATCACTTGACCATAGGTACCCTTTGGACCAGGTGATAAATCCACACCGATATGATTACCTGCATTATCTGTGACTAATGGAATCCAAGCAGCACAAGCGTATAATGGTAATACAGTGTCTGGTGGGAAAGAATTTTGCTTTGGAATAAATGGTAATTTAAATTGATTTCTTTGTGGTGGTGGTTGTGAGTTAGAATTACCTTCCATTGAGTTTCTAGCAGAGTTAGCTTGTGAAGCACGTTTATTTAAATTAGCCTCGACGTTTCTCCAAGCTTGTGTCATTGAGACCACTTGATCCAATGTCATTAATTGTAACCCATAAATCAAACCAGAAGTACCAGTCATTGATTCCAAATCTTCTTGACCGTCATGTACTCTCATTGACACTTTCACTGCAGGTGGGAAAGATATTTCTAAATCCTCCTCCGCGTAAGTGATATCGTTATTAGTCACTGGATCACCTAAAGTAGCATTCAAATCGGGATTATGTTCATCAGTCCATAGACCAATGTGTCTCCAAGCCAACATGGTCTCTGAGACACCATCTTGTGACCCATTTTCAAAATCACCAATGTTGATATCTTGATCATTGTGAGACATACCAATATTCATTTCATCATCTTCGTCAGTCAAATGCACTCTAGACGCGTGCATGTCATTTTGTGGTGATTGTCCTGAACGTGCCCCCATATTGAAATTCGGTGGATTTTGTGGATCGTACTCAGCGTAATGATCCTCTGTACTGAATGAATAAGCCCATTCCTTTAATTTCTTTCTGAAACTTTGCATATTTGGTTGAAAAAGGGGTAGGATACTGTTGTAACTGTTTATATAATAATTGATTGCACTATATTTGCTTGCCCTTAAAGACCACTCCCACACTGAACAAGGTCTTATACGTTCCCACTTGGCAGTAATTCCAATAGAATCTTAGTGTTTGTACTTGGACAATTCACTGTTTAAATCAACTCGAAGAAAAAACAGATTATTTTTCACGCGACAAAAAGGCAAAAAAAAAAGAAACACGAAAATCTAGGGCTGGGCGCGTGAGCCCTAAATCATGTTAGGGCTTGTAATGTATCAGGTTAGGGTTGTAATTATTAAATTAGGTCTGACTTTCTTACTTTTTTTTATGTTTGATTACCCGAAAGGGAAATGGAAGAGGATCTTTTTTACGCTAATTTAAGAATGGTTGATCGAATAACTAGTATTATGTAGATCCAATAGAGTTAACTTTAATTATACACAATTAAACTTCTCAATGTTTCAGACTGTTAGATTTGCTAAACAACAGACGTGTGACACAGTTGGAGATGTTGTATAAGACTGTCAAGAAAGGTTTACAGAGTATGATATCATGTTGGCAACAACATTTTGCTTCCAAATAGATGAGGAACACTAGAAATGCTGGAATAATGAATGGTATCATGTCGGCCCATTGAATATACATGACATACTCTCGGTTGCTGGACAATTTCAGTTGGTATACCGAGGCTATGGGAAGTCAGTGTTCAAATCGACAGCAGCTAATAGGGCATATCTTCTATGAATGCAAATGCGTCTGATATCTACTGACTACTTCATTTGTCTCCAAAAATGAAGTATTTGAGAATGTCATTCAAAGAACTCTGTTATAGGTCCACATATATGGACCAATTGATACGGATGATAGAAATACTATTCTGCTGGGAACCAACAACTGTATTCGACTATGTGTTTTGGTGTTTGAAGAGATAATGTAACTCAGAACTGTGCTTTCTTGACTAAAACCACTACTAAAAGGTACTCCCACTCTTTGAACAGTAACTGAGTGGATATTCAATTGCAAAATAAACTAATAGGTTGTATTAGGTTACTACTTTCTATCATGTTTTAAATTTCTTTGATTTCAACTACAAAGAAGGTGTCTTTATGGTAGCACAAATATTGCTACCTCCTATAATATAACTTTAGAGGATGTGGAAAATCTTGAAGATATTTTCAACTCAGAAAATTGTAGGAAATTAGTACACACAGGTAGGACATTATGTTGCTTATTAAATTTTAAAAGGAACGGGATTCTTTCTACGTGTGTTTCTTACCACCTGCATACACTGAAATGCCCGTACAAGCACCTCCGCGGCACTTTCTTCGGCACAGAAACGAGCGGACAAAATCCTGATGCAAGTTTATACACAAAAAAAGCAATTTTCATTGCATTCTGGTTGTTTTTTTGTCCATTTTTGGTTATTGTTTTCGATACTGACTTCACACCATTCTATTTGTTTCTCATTCGCCACTATTATCGGTGATAAAGTCGTACAGTGATTTATTGCAATAATAACTGGAGAAACTGGAATGGTAACTTCGAAAACCTGCATTGAAAAACCGATGTTTTAAAGTTTTTCTGGGTTTCAAGAATTTGGGCAACAAAATCTACCTGCTAAAATAAATTTCCACGGCTTTGTTACTGAATTAACCCAGATATACTTGCTCCTTTGTAAAAGTGTGAATAGACCATCTTTCAAGAATATTTGCCTGCATGTACAACGTTTTCTTACTAATCGATTAAAAATCTATTATGGAAATACATGATGTCATTCTTCATGGTATCTTATTAAATATACGAGAGAAAACATAGAGCGTTTTCAATGTAATAAATTCAATTCGGTCTATCGGTATTAATGATAAAATTTGTCTACGGATATTCTCTGTTCTTACAAACTGGGGATTTTAAGCTTCATCTAACCTTTTGCAAAATGACTTTCAATTAACGGTAAATCCATTCAATGTAAGTCTAATGATTTTCCAAATTAAACATTCTTCTTCTCGAAACTATTAGCAAAAAGCACATTTACTAATTAATATGCGTCTGGACCCATCTATTTTTACACCAAGTGACATGAATTTTGAAAAGGCTAAGTTTTATCGGTTGTATCATGCATGCAGCGAGTACACATCTCATTTTATACATATAGGTGGATGGTTTAAATGTCTTTCTTGCTTCATTTACTTGATTTTCTTCCTTAATTTTTTTTATACTCTCCACACAAAAAAATATAGAAAATATAATCAATGAAATCGATTATTTTAAGATCGCTTTTATGTTTTAGTCTGTTCCGGGTCGCTATAGGTTTGGATGTTGCTACAGACACCACGCTTTCTGGTGACCAGACATTTAATGAACCCATCACGGTCGAATTGGGCAAGACTCTGGTCCTTACAGGTGGGAAATCCTACATCTTCAACGGCGACATCGACATAGAAGGTACTTTAGTCATTACAGGTGACGCTACCAATGGTATCCAAGTGTTGAAAGTCGCCAGTACCGCTACTCTAACCAACGAAGGTGATATGGAAATCACTAATGCTAATCCCACTGACGATACTTCTGTTCAAATTACACCAAAGAGTTTTGACAACAGCGGTACATTTGGGTACACAACAATAGCTTCTGCTAAACAAAATGGTACCTTATCATCTGATGGTAGTTTTGTGAATTCTGGTACTATTAACTTGTCTCAAACATACTCATTCTTACATCTAGGTGATAGTGCATCTAGTCTAGAAAATAGTGGTGTTATAAGGATTGCGGGTTCTGTATCGCTTTACAAAGGTTCTGATTTAGACAGTAGTGGTTATATGATTGGGCCATATCCGGACTACCCAAGTGGGATTATAATCGATGGAACAATAACAGGCTCAGGGAACATTATGAGTACTGTATCTAGTATAATAATCAATACACAGACCATCAGCGGAGATCAGATATTCAATGCAACTAAAACTGGGTTGACTGTAGAGAAAGTACCGACTAATGTGTTGTATGTGCCATTACAAGATGGGTTGTCATTTTTTCGGGCATCTTATTTTACAAAAACAGATTTCGATGCTAAACTGGGCTGGGATTGGGATCCCACTGATGGTATTATGACATTGACTGCACCCGATCATTCGAGTACCACAGGTCCTGTATTTTTTATGGGGTGTGGTATAAATTGGATATATGGTGCTGGCATTTATGAAAACGGTGATGGGACATATGAAAATGTAGTGAGAATTCCCAATCCAAAAGTTGGAGCATCTATACAGTGTCCAGTTGATTATAGAATATCTACCTTTTCAGTTCCACCTGCTACTACTATCACTACCAAAGATAAAGGGAATCTTGAGTTCGATGTTATATCATACTTTCCTAGCACCAGTGAGTTACGTTTGGTGACTGGAGTTGACACTTCTAGGCTTATATTGCCACCAATCACAACAAGCACTACGATCCTACCAAATAGTGAAGTGGACATCGATATTATTTCTTATGTCCTAACTACTGAAGATAAGGTTCTGACGTACTTTCAAAGAAGTTCTATCATTAAAGTTCCACCAGTTACAACCACGACCTCCACCAAGCCTAACGGGGAGGTGGACATCGACATTGTCTCATTCTACCCATCTACTGTGAACGGTACTCTAACTGTTGTGTCAACTACATACGTTCAAGAGGTTCCACCAGTGACCACGACCACGAGCACTCTACCCAACGGCGAGATCGACATTGCGATCATCTCGTACTCCCCAAGCACTGCCAACGGGACGTTCGTTGCCCACCCAAGCACTACTGTGCTGACTGTGCCACCTGTGACCACGATCACGACCTCCACCAAGCCTAACGGGGAGGTGGACGTGGACATCATCTCGTACTACCCATCCACCGTTAACGGTAGTCTGACTGTTGTGCCAACTACAATCATCGACGGTATCCCACCCGTGACCACGACTACAAGCACTCTACCCAACGGCGAGATCGACATTGCCATCATCTCGTACTCCCCAAGCACGGACAACGGGACGTTCGTTGCCCACCCAAGCACTACTGTGCTGACTGTGCCACCTGTGACTACGATCACCACCTCCACCAAGCCTAACGGTGAGGTGGACATCGACATCATCTCGTACTACCCATCCACCAACAGCAATTCTTCGCTAGTGGTGGGCAGCACCACGATTACTGATGCTGTTCCTCCTGTGACCACCACTACCACAACGAAGCCTAACGGCGAAGTGGACGTCGACATTATCTCGTACTATCCAACAACCAACGGTTCTACTCTAGTGGTTGGCAGCACTACCTACGTTGACGGTGTTCCTCCTGTGACCACCACGACCACCACGAAGCCTAATGGTGAGATTGACATCGACATCATCTCGTACTTCCCAAGTACAGTCAACAACACCCCTGTTACTGGTGCATCTACTCTCACTGTTGTGATTCCTCCTGCTTACACCACCACTTCCACTAATTCTCGTGGTCAAATTGAAACTGATGTTATTTCCTACTACGCCAAGACTGATGGTCCTACCCCTGAGGTGGGTACCACCACTTTGACTATTGGTAACCCAATCACACGTGGTAGATATGTGAATAGTACAATGGTCCATACTTCAACTTCTACTGTAGTCAACACAGTGTCTCATCTAGTGGAAGTGCCAGCACCTGACAGCAATGGTGGCTCTCCAGAGGGATCACCTCAAGTTACTACTCCGGTGGCTAACGATGTTGGTACCAATGATAACTCTACTCCTACACCAGCTGCTCCTACGGTTACCGCTACTATTACAGTGGGTAATGACGTTGATAAAAATGAGGGTTCACCTTCTCCAGATACGGTTCCAGCTCCAGCTGCAGCACCAGTTGATACCATACCAGTGGCCAACAATGCCGTTAACAATCCAGGATCTGTGCCTGCCCCACCTATTGTCACTACTCCAGTGGCCAACGGTGCTGCTAACAATCAAGGTCCCTCAATTGTACCAGCTACTAGAGGTACTTCTGCTGGGGGGTCTATTCCTGTGATCAATAATGGTTACGAAGGTCAACCTTCCATTGGCACTACACCTAAAGTCACTACACCTTTAATTAATACCCAATACCAAGGTAAGGGTTCATCTCTTTCCTCATATTATTTAACCAGTTTGTTTGGTCTTTTATTAGTGACCTTTATTTAGGTATAGTTCTATGACGAGATGTCTTAAACTATTCCCTTTTTTTAAATTATCTTATGTTCGTTATTTATCTCTCTATTTTATTATTCTTTGATTATTTATCTTCCTATTTTATTATTATTTGATTATGTATCTGTTTATTTAATCATATTTAAAAGATTGATTTATTAATGCGGCATATTTATAATACTTCTTTTATAATTTCTTTCAAGATGATATTGCTTAGACATATATTAAAAGAAATACTTATAAAAGTTAGATTCCAAGGTATGGTTTATTTCATTACGGTTTGATATTATATATACCAAATATTGAAAATATAAGTTCTTGAACTATAATACACTAACTGTAAACTACAAAACTTGACAATAAGCCTCTAGAAAATTTCAACCAAAGATAAATAGCATAACACGGTCAACTGAATTGCCGAACATTTAATTACTCACGGAAAGTAAAAGATTTTGGTGAAGTTGACATAATTTAAGCAATAATAATGATAATATGAAGTGAGACTATATTTGAATACTATATCTAGGTAAAGTAAAATATCTT